>JAUEKU010229587.1:0-15805 GCA_032274805.1 Gypsophila paniculata | reverse complement strand
ATAATAATAATAATAATAATAATAATAATAATAATAATAATAATAATAATAATAATAATAATAATAATAATGTTGTTTAAAAGAAATTATAATAATGATTAAATAAAAAAAATAAAAATAATGAAGTTGAGCTGAACTTAATCGAGTTAAACTTACTGGTGAGCTGTTCAGCTCGATTAAGTTCAGCTCAGTTTCATTATTATTTCAGCTTCAATCAGCTTCAGCGCAATTAAGTTTCGGCTCTAATAAGTTCAGTTCAACTCCATTCAGTTCAACACAGCTCTAATTAGTTCAGCTCAACTCCTATAAGTTCAGTTCAGTTTAGCTAAGCCTCGATAAAACCGAAAAGAACAGGGCCTTAGTTTTGAAGAGAGGGAGTATATAACTGCACTATTTTAAGTAATTGTTATAACAAATTGTTAGAAAAACTATCGAAAAGAATTGATATAGCTCCGATCAATATAAAGTAATGAATCAAAACATTAGCAAGAGCCAAACAACAACCATGAGTAAGGCACTGTTCTTTTCGCCTTTCTCGGGATTTAGCTGAACTGAACTGAATTGATTAGAGTTGAGGTGAATTGAATGGAATTGAGCTGAACATAATAAATTTGAGCAGAACTTATTAGAGCTGAAGCTTAATCGGGCTGAAGTAATAAAACTGAGCTTAACTGAGCTAAATTTCTTGGCACTGAGCTGAACTTATAGAAGTTGAGCTGAACTGAATGGAGCTGAGCTGAACTTATAAGAGCTGAGCTGAACTGAAACGAGCTTAAATTAAACTGGACAGAATAAGGCCTAAGTCTGTTTTAAAAAAGATATAACCGTCTTAAAATTAAAACGAATCAAATATATTAAATAAGAAAAAAATGAATTATCTAAGAAATATCAAAATGATTATCTTATCAATATCAACATATTAGATTTGACTCATTTTAAAATTAAGACAAATAATTCGTCTTAAGTTCGTGAAACAACCATTTCCTTGTGGAAAAAATTGGAAGGAGTAAATTCTAAAACTAAAGTCTTTTCAACCTTGTACAAATGTATCAACAAATTGGCAGACAGATTGATGGAAGGGCAAAAATGTCAAAAGGAATAATAATACTCCGTAGTAAATGGATAAAGCAACAGTGGTCGGTGATGCTCCAAATAAACAAACAATATAAATGTGGGATAATCTCTTTACAAATATCCCACTTTTTTTGATCCACATTGCTTGCTCCTACTTTTTTTGATTAATTAATTTATGAATTTGTGTGGCAGATTGAGTCCGTTAAATATTTATATTTATCCATGAGAAAATATCTTTATAAATTAATTTTTAATTTTGATAAATTATAAATAAATTAGATTAATTTTCAGACTAGTATGTAGACCTCCGCTTTACTACAAAATTCTAACTACAAGCTTAATGTAGGAGATGAAAAAAATGATGACTATTTAGGGACTTGTTTGTAATTTTCTAAAAATTCTAACTACAATCTTAATGTAGGGGATGAAAAAAATGGTATGCTTGAAAGTAAGTGTAGCTTGAACAAGCTACAAGCTTGAAGTTAATTGATTGGACAAAAAAAAAATAATTAAAGTTAATAAGTACTCCGTAGTAAAGATTGAACTAAAAAAAATGAAGTGAAAAAATAAATTATATTTTGTGCGATCATATAAATTACACGATGTTTTTGTTTATCATTGAGCTAGTTCATAACTACAAAGCAAAGTATCTTAAATTACTAAATTGAAAAGTTAAGCTAAAAGGTGTTATAGCCGTCTTTTCAAGGTTGGCCACGATCGAAAATTCAAATTGAGTCCCTTAGTAATTGGAAAAAAGAAGGTAAAAAAATATAGAAAATGTGTCCTACAAGAATTAAACCTTGCTGGAGCACTTAAAAATTTAACATACCAACCATTGTGCTACTATCAAACTTATTGTGAACTTAAGACTCAACATTTGGTCTTACTTAATTTGACCCACAATTTTTGAGGCCCTAATTTTATTGAGACTCAGTTCTGAGAACCTAATAGGCCCCCCTTCGGGCCGGCCTTGCGTCTATTAGAGTTGCTCTTATTTGATTACTCAGCAATAAAGTTAAAGTCACTAATTGAATCCATCTAAAAAAAAAATAAGAAATAAAAATTGCATTTTGGTGGGATTTTAGAGGAAGTGTTTATTAATGGTGGGAGTTCTTTTCTTTTTTTAATTTTTTTTAAAAAAAAAAAAAGTGAATAGGTGATAGTTTTGAAAATCGTGTTTATAATAGGTGGAAGTTATTGAATAAATATTAATGTTCAAGATCATTAATCAACCTACATATACTACATAATACTCCCTCCGTTCTAGTCATTTGTTTACCTATTCTATTTTGGGGTGTATCATTCATTTGTTTACCTTTCTATTTTAGAACTTCATTTCATGAGTAATTTTGAATCTACTTACCATTATTGTCCACTTGTCATCTAATGATTAGTTCCTACTTCTCTTCTTGATCTTTGTGCCAAAACCAAAGGTTAACAATGACTAGAATGGAGGGAATACATAATAGATATAGCTAACACAACTACCTAAATATTATGAACCTAAATATTATAAATATTTTACACATAAATATTATTATGTATAATAAAATAATCTCCTTGAATACTAAATTTATAAAAAAAAATATATATAGATAGAAATTACCTTAATATTATAAACCTAGACATTATAAATATTTTTACACATAAATATTATGTACATAACTATTAGACAAATGTTAGCACATATTTGACCCATTGATTCTCATTGTTTATGACTCTTATTTGATCTTATTCTAATACTACTTTAGCCTTCTTTGTGACAAATGTTTGCTTATTCGCTCCATTTTACTCATTCTAGTATATTTGTTACGACATTGGACTCAGTACTGCTATATTTTGATACTTTTGTAGGTACCGAGGAGCGCGTTCATGAAGCCGTGACATAATAGTGATCAATTTTCGAGGATACAAAGCAATCCATTTAGAACAAGAGTAATTGAGCAAGTCATGAACCTAAAGGGGCAAAACTAAAGCTAAAGGGGCGAAACTATAGAGCTAAGGGGCGAGTCTCGCTCACCAAGAATCATCAACAAGGTCAAGGGTGACTCCCAATGTCGAGGAGCGAAAACCCCCCCTAAATCGGGCGAGTTTCGCCCGATAACTAAGGGCTAGGGGCGACTTTAAGTGCAATCGGGCGACTCTTGCCCATATCGGGCGACTTTCGTCCCTACGTGCCAATCTCACTCCTTGAGTTCGATTTTGACCTCTCTTCGATTTCTTTTTCTCCCACTCAATATATATATACCACAAAAACCCTAATTTCAAGGGATACTACACATTATAAGATATTTTCTAGGGTTTTAAAGAGATTTTAGGAGAAGACGGTTTTGGGTGTAATGATTTCGGTTTTCGATTAGTTTTCAATTTAATACAATTTCATTTCAATTAGTTGGTATATTTCTTTCTCTCATCTTTTATTGCATTTCATCTTATTTACTTAGTTATTGAATCTAGTATTTGATTTTATTTGTTGATGATTATTTCTTGGATTGCTTACTTAAGTTTTAATTAGTATTATTAGTGGTTATTGATTGTTGTTTTGAAGTAGTTAATTGGTGAAAGATTCAATCTTTTTATGGGTATTTTTGGGATGTTGATGAAATTGATTAATATGATTGATTTTAACATGACTACTGAGTAGTCTCCTCACTAGGGGTCGATTACCCCAAAAGTGTCGTTGTTTGGTGATTAATTCCTAATCTAGGTTATGAATGGTGAATATTGGGGTTGTTAAGGGTATATTAATGGCATAAATCATGTTCGGTTGTGTTGAGAGTTCGATCCTAGATCATCAACGGGAGTTGTTTATATTTAGGTTCCCTTCCCCTATATATATGACGACTAACTTGGTTGAACTCGGGAGAGAGAAACGGTTGAGAGTACGCTTGACAAACCTTGCCACTAGAGTGAGAGGAGGACGATTAGAATCTATTGTTGTGCTTAATGCCTTGACTTGTGCGAGACTTGCACGAGAGTGGGGGTTTCTAATACGTTGATGAAGTCTAGTCCAAACCCGGGAGGGGAGATCTAGGTACCTTAGTGGGCAATTCCCCCTAATACCACCATTCATGACCTAGATTCGAAGGTAATATCACTAAACTAGGCACTTAAAGGAATGATCGACCCCTAGCCCTCTCTTAATTGATTTAATCTACTTTTAATTGTTTGTTTACTCTTTTTAATAGTAATTAGACATTGTCTAGTTGTTATTCTTCCTTTCATTAGTCAATAGTTCTTTTGATATCCAAGTGACCTTTAATTGATCGATCTAGATAAACATAACGGTAGAACTACACTAATAATCACTTCTCTCCTTGTGGTTCGATCCTCTCACGCTACAATGACCTCGTTGCACTTGCGTGAGAGGTTAATTAAAACCCCTATAATTATACCCTTATTATTTGAGTTTTTATTATCGATATGCAAATTTTTACCTTTTAATGAAACCATTTGTTGCGAAATTGTTTTTTCTTTTATATTATAACGTCCATAAAATTTATTAATGTAACATGCTACTAAATATTTTGTTTCTTGAGTAAACACATACTAATATAATTGTAAGAAAAACACACAATTTTCAAGCGAAAATTCTTGAATTTGTAAAGTTTCCAACAATATTAAGCAAAATGTTTTGTATTTTTTAAGATGGAAAAAGATAATTTTTTGTTTCTCTTATTATTATTATATGTTTCTTTATTCCATTAATTTTGTAATACTGAAAAATTATTTTTAATATGAAATAAAATTAAGTGTTTAGTATAGAAATATATTAGGAGATGACATAGAAAGATATGTATTTTAGACGAAAAAATTAATATTAGAAAAAATAACTTACAAATAAAAATATTTGTTATTATTTATAATTTTAATCATCATGAAAATATATATTAAGAGAAAACATTCAAATTTTTGGAAAAAGTT
The DNA here is from genome assembly GCA_032274805.1 of Gypsophila paniculata. Taxonomy (NCBI): domain Eukaryota; kingdom Viridiplantae; phylum Streptophyta; class Magnoliopsida; order Caryophyllales; family Caryophyllaceae; genus Gypsophila; species Gypsophila paniculata. The sequence goes on along the minus strand of JAUEKU010229587.1, from coordinate 10,807 downwards.
GGATCGTTTTGAAAAAAAAAGGATGAAAATAAAGTAATAGGTAAGATAATTAAAAGTTACATACATTGCCCTCACCATATATATTTAAATTAAGTTTTTAGTGTCATTTATTCGTAGTTGTTCTTCGTCGTTTTCTCATAAATAAGTCTAATAAGGTTTCTACATTGCACGGGAATTTGATCATGACAAACCATGGACAGTTAGACGCGTGTCACCCAATATGTTTTCAATATACATTTTCAACGAGGTCTCAAATGATTTAACATATATGATAATTTGTGGATTATTATTCTATTAAAAAAATATAATCAACCCTGAATATTGAATAAATTAATGTATATCGCCATTAATATATTTCAATTAAAAATTAAATAAAAGTATCTCAATTAACATAAGATACAAAAACTAATAACCAATATTAAATATAATATAAGAGGTTATACATATAGGCTAAGTAAAAAATAGCGCTATAAGTTATTATCAGATAATAACATAACATAACAAATAAATAAAATTTTATCACAATTTAAAATAATATTTAATTAATTTCATAGATTATTATCCATTAACAAAAAAAACCTAGATGAATAGTTATTAAAATGATTATTAGTACTAATTATATCATCAAATTAAGCATTCCTTGAAAAATCTCAAGATCGGTGACCTCCTGGGAAGTTTATTGGAATGTGCCCGAAAGTAGAATAAAGTGCTAGAAGATGATTTATATTGAAACATGGTAATAAAAATGGTCAGATTGAAATCATACAAAAGAAATTACAATTATAAAAATATTAAAGAGATTTATTTTGTGAGACGTTAAGATTCATCTTTGTTTTGCCACAGAAATATATTTTGTTTTCCAAAACTTACTCTTGTGGCAAGATAACACATTAGCCACGGAAAAAATATTCTGCCATAATTTTCAACCACGAGATAATATGTGGCAAGAAACCTTATTCTTGCCACAATGTAGTTTTCTCCATGACTATTTCCTAACCACGGTCACTTATGCCACAGAACAACTTTCTGTGGCAATATACCCTAGCCACAAAAATTTAACACTTGTGCCACGAAAATAACTGTGACACAAGTGTTAAATCGTAGTAGTGCGTTTTCAGTTTATTTAATATCGAAATACTTTATTGTGTGTAGGTGACGAATTTTTCATGGCAAATTTGGACATCTGATTTGCTAATATAGGGTATTTAGAAACATCATTGGTCATTGGGCACGTATTATAATATTTAAAGTATTTTTTTATATTTGTTATTACTCAACTTTTAATCTTTACGAGTTTTATTTTATTTTTCGTAGGAATGGTTTGCTACATAAGAATGTCTTTGAAGGTGCGCGAATTATTCTTGAGAAAGGTTTAGCTGAAGCTCATAGACAAGAGAATGTGAAGCTAAGTAGCGAATTCAATTCTCTTATAGCTGAAGCAAGAGTGAAGCTTGTAGAGCTTGACAAAATAGGTAGGGAAAATGGTAAATTTTGTTTAGTTTTCATTTCGATACAAATTTTGTTACAATCAAATTAGCTTTGTCTATCTTCACTGAATTGTTTTTGGTAAATATCAATAGAAATGGAGCTTCTTAAGCTAGATGAGATGATGAAGAAGCCAAAGAAAGTAATCTAGCTCAAGAAAGCCGTGGAAACGAGGCCGAGGAGGTAACCTTATCCATGGGTCTACGTTCGTTCCTTAAGTAAATTGTGTTTTTAGCGTCATTTCTTGGAATGATTTTATATGGTTGCTTATGTTATTGCCTCTAATAACCGCCTCCGAATTATCCACCTCTATATTCGTCTCTAAAATAGAAAAATAGCGTCACTAATTGAGATTATTCTTTTGATTGTTATGTTTAGTGTCCGCAATTTTTTGCCTGATTTGCTGCATGCGATTCGCCTTCTTTACTTGCCTCCAACTTTTATAGAGCGGAGTTGATCTTTCCGCCATGATTGATTGACCAAATTTTGGTTGATGATAGGGGTTCATCATCCCTGATAAAGTTGACTCTATGACCTTTTTTATACACCCTTTCCGTCCTCTTGAGTAACACTAGGATTTTAAATCGATTATTATAACTAACTTATAAATTATTTTATGTCCATTTAAGTAGAAGATGCTGAAGTTCAAGAGAAATTCGACGAGCAAACAGAAAATGAGAAAGACGAGAAGATTAGAAGTATAAAGGTATGATACAATGACTAACCGCTTGTCCGCTTATATTTATTATTTTACACTTGTTACGAGAGCGATAGTAAGTTTATTGAGCACAAATTAATGTCGTTCGGTGTAAACTCACACAAGTGGGTGGTAGGTAATATCAATTTTGGGGGGTTGTTCATACATGGCCAAAGCAAAATAAAGTGAAAGATTATGTGTAAAGTTATTCTTTGTGACCACTGTTTCCTTTTTGTTTTGCAGTCTGGAGTTTCTTTCACCATTGTGAAAGAAAAACCAATTGGGCCCAACACTTTTAACACTTCCTCCATTGACATCCATTCACTTTTAACACTAGTCTTTTAACTGGAGAGCTTTTAAAATTTCTTGTGATGTATACAAAAAATAAAGTCATGCAGGATCTTGTTTAATTTATCTTTATGAGTTCAAAAAAAATATCAAATTTTTTAATTTTAAATAATGTAAAACTATACTCCCTCCATTCATGTCCAACCACTACATTTACTTTTTCTTGTTTCCCACGAAAAAATATTGCAACGACAATATAGGTAGTTTCAGATTATTAAAAATAAAAATTTCATATTCTTTTGATACTCATAAAGACAAATCAAACAAGAACCCGCATGACTATATTTTATTGTGTGCGTTGCAAGATATTGTGAAAATTATCTATTTGAATGAATAGTGTCAAAGCTGATATATAGGATTTGGACTTGAATGGAGGGAGTATACTTTTGGCAAATTTTTGTAGACTTTGTAGTCATATTTGGACTTTTGAAATATGTACACTTTAAACGTTCATCCTAATCTATACACCAAAAATATAACACCCCCATTTAAGCAATTATCCACTTCTATGCCAAATCGCTCAAATGGGAGCGTCATAGTGAACGGTACAACCATAAGAGAGACAAGTGCCAAGATAAAACAAAACTACAATGCATAGATAAGTATTGTCCAACATAATACCAATACAAAATCAAGTGCCACCAAGGCCCAAAAAGGTCGTCACAAGTGATAAAGGAAATCTGAGCGTTCTACAAGAGTGTGGATGCCCAAAATCTATAAATAAAGCAATTATCCTGCAAACTAGCTCGCCCTTGCCAACCACGTACAAGCAACCCACATCCAAGATCATACCACTCGAACTACATATACAACATAACACTATCAACAAAACATTGAGTAAGGATAAATAACGTGTTAGTAATCATTTAAATTATGGACTCAAATGCAAGAAGAGACACACCAACAACAATGTATAACATAACTCGTCACCACAGACTAATGTCACAACCGAACTGCTCATCTCATCCCAACTCATCACCCATCACTACTTATATACCTCATAATCACAAGAGCTCACGGCTCATCAATCATTTCATAACTAAACTTATCGTTAGTGTGCAAACCCCTTTGTGGGACTAACCCCCAAAAGGAGAATTAAAGGAGGGGTCACTCATGTAAACCACAGATAGTCCCCAAAGATCTATTCCACCTTACCTAACACCTAACGACAACAATATCAACGTATCATCTTAATCATCTTCCTCCTACTTCGTACTTCCTCCCATCAACAATTCAACACAACAATCAACCAACTCATATTACAATATAACCATCTACAAACACCACAACACTAACAAGGATGCAAGACATAACATACATAATAATTACAACTCGATAAACACTCATAAATAGCTCAAACATAGTCAGTCATCCTTACCTCAGTCTCAAGAAGGAAATCCAATCAAAACCTAGAACCGCTCCTCAACAAATATCGAGTCTACAATATAACAATATGATAATCACTAATAAACCTTATTCTATCAATACTCTACTAGTAATTAACATAATTAAGCCTATAAAAAACCCCAAAATTTAGGGTTTTAAGACTACAAAATCAATTAGAAAAGAGTGGAGAGGGAAGAGAGAGAATGCTCACAAAGAGAAAAATAATGAAAATTGACTCCAAGGATTGAAAGCACGTCACCCAAGAATCAAAACACAACAAATTTGACTAGATTTGGGTGAGTTTAGAGAGAAATTGAGAGATTTTAGATCGAGAGGGAAAAATGGAAACTGATTTAAGATAGGAAGGGGTTGTGCGAAATAAAGGAGTTGTCGCTGTCAGCGCATACCGCGCATCGTGCACGTACCCTACCTTAATAACTTGACTATTACTTCTAGAATTCAAGCTATGAATATCTCACAAGCACCTCGAACTACTACCAAACCTCAAGTAAGGGTCTAAGTCGACTATAAAGCTCCTCTAAGCATACATAATCAACTAATTAAAAATCCCAAGTATTACACTCTTCCCCTCCTTAAAACGAACCTTATCCCGAAATTCACACAAATCACTATAACCCACAGACAATGACCACGATCATTGCATAACCTACTCATCATATCCACCTCAACAACATAAAACCCACATTCCTCAACACTCAAATCAGCATATTCTAGTTCACATACTCCATAAGACATCATAACCACAACCTTGAAACTACCAATTCTACATATAAAGGTCACAAGCATGCTCGCAAACTATTAAACATAACACAGAAGCATCGAGGAAAAACCAAAAGTTCAAACAAAACGAATGAGCCAAAAGTAGGGCGTTGCTTCCTACCCCCTTAAAAAGAAGTTACGTCCTCGGAACCTCTCAACTTACCTTATTAGAAAAGGTGTGGATATCGTTCTCTCATGGACTCCTCCGTTTCTCATGTCGCTTTCTCAACATTGTGGTTTTACAACCAAAAATTCACTAGTGTCTACTTTTCATTCCTTGTATTTCTCACCTTCTTGTCAAGGATGTCCAAACGTTCTCATAAGTTGGGCTTCATTTAGCTTGATTGTCTTCCGTTCGATCACATGTGTTAGATCGCTCACATACTTCCTTAGTTTCGAGACATGAAATACATTGTGAACTTTATCCAAAACGGGAGGAAGAACTAAACGATAAGGTACTTCTCCGACTCTATCAAGAAGATCATAGGGTTTGATGAGCTATTGACTTAATTTCCCTTTCTTTCTCAACTGATTACTCCCTTCATAGTTCACACTCCAAGCAACACCTTGTCTCCAACCTCAAACTCTATACTCCTCCAATGCAAGTCTGCATAACTTTTTTGTCGATCATAGACCGCTTTCATCTTTTTCCTTATCACCTTTACTTGCTTGATCATCTCTTGTATCAATTATGGCCCGAAAACCACCGAGTCTATCATATCGTCCCAATACAAAGGGTTCCTACATCGTCTTCTATACAACGCCTCAAAAGGTGTCATCCCAATGCTTGAGTGTTAGCTATTATTATATGAAAACTCAATTGGATCCAATTGATCCTCCCAAGACCCCTTAAACTCCAAAGCACATGCCCTCATCATGTCCTCCAATGTTTGTATTGTGCTCTTCGCTTGTCCATCCGTAGCAAGATGAAATGTCGTGTTGATATTCAACTTTGTCTCCAAAGAGTCATGTATCTCTTGCCAAAATTTGAAAATAAACCTTGAATCTCGATCTGAAACAATGTCCTTCGGCACACCATGTAGCCTGAAGACATACTTCCTATTTGCCATCGCCAACTCCGAGTGGCTCCATATATCCTTCATGGGGATGAAGTGAGCCAACTTGGTTAGTCAATCCACAATTACCGAAATTATGTTGTTTCCTCTTTGAGTCCCCGAGAAGCCAACTATGAAGTCCATAGAAATAGATTCCCACTTCCACTCGAGCACCTCCAATGATTGTATCATTCCTTGCGGTCTTATGTGCCCACTCTTCACCTTTTGGCAAGTCAAACACCTTGCCATGATCTTTGCAACATCATTCTTCATTCTCGGCTACCAGACTGACTTTTTCCAGTCCTTATAAAGCTTGTCACCTTCTAGATGCACCGAGTAAGGTGAACTATGTGCCTCCGCTAGTATTTTCCTCTTAAATTCTGCATTGTTAGGCACACACCACCTCCTAGCAAATCTAATGCTTCCATTGTCATGAATAGCAAACTTCATCGCCTCACCCTTCTCCACTCCAATTCTCTTCTCTTAAAGCTTTGGATCGATTCCCTAATTTCATCGTACAAGTCTACTTACATCGTTAAACTTCCAATCTTGGTCACCCTCTCTAATGACGCGAATTCCTATGTCCTTCACTTCTTCCCTGATGCGCATCATGGACAATGCGGTAATGAGAGAATGTACCGACTTGCGACTTAACGCATCTGTCATTACGTGTGCCTTCCCTTCATGATATACTATTTCTGTATCATAGTCCCCTAACAATTGGAGCCATCTTCTTTTCCTCATGCTTAATTTAAGTTGAGTGAAATTGTACTTGAGACTATTAGGATCGGAGACTACCTTGAATGTCGCACCATACAAGTAATGCCCGTTATATGACTTCAATTAATGTGAGGCGTAAGCAATCACTCTTCCCCTTTGCATCAAGTTACCCAATTTGATGTGTCGGTGTAGTCTATAAAGTTATTGCTTTCATTAGGCAATGCTAGTACAGGGGCGGTGGTCATGAGCTCCTTTATGATTTGAAACACCTTCTCACATTCCCCATTCTACGTCAACTTGTTCTCCGTCTTCATCAAATTCATCATAGGTTTAGCAATCTTTAAGAAATCATTCACAAACCTTTTATAATAACCTGCCAAACCCAAGAAGCTTCAAATTTTGGCAACATTCTTCGGCGCCCTCTAATTAGAATCCGGTTTGATCAAGCTCAGGACCACCAAAACCCCTTCATTGGATATCACATGGCCTTGGAAAGCCACATTCGCCAACCAAAATTCATACTTTGACAATTTTGCATACAATTTGTTTACCCTTAAGGCTTCCAATACCACACTCAAGTGCCCGACATGCTCTTCCCTAGTCTTAGAGTAGACTAGGATGTCGTCAATGAACACTACCAGGAAATTGTCAAAGTCTGGACTAAAGACTCTTTTCATCAAGTCCACGAACATCGAGGACACATTAGTTAGCCCGAACGGCATCACCATGAACTCATAATGTCCATATCGAGTCCTAAAGGTCGTCTTAGGAGTATCTTTCTCCTTTATCTTTGATTGATGGTAACCCGACCTCAACTATATATTGGAAAAAATAGCGGCTGCACTCAATTGATCGAATAATTCATCTATCCTTAGCAAATGATACTTGTTCTTCACTGTCACACGTTTCAATTCCCTATAATCGATACACAATTTCATTGTCCCATCTTTCTTCTTAATAAATAGCACAGTTGCGCCCCAAGGTGACACACTCGGTCTAATATAGCCATTATCCAAAAGCTCCTCAAGTTGCTTCTTTAGCTCATTGAACTACTTTGGCCGCTCCATCCGTTATGGTGTTTTGGTGATAGGCCCTGTACGTGGTACTAGTTTAATTCCAAATTCCACTCCCGCTTTCGAGGCAATCCCGAAATCTTCTCAGGAAATACAATCATTAAACTTTCCCACCTTCTCAATGTCTCCCTATTTAAAATCTTTCGCGCACATGGCATAAGATCAAGTTGCAACCTTTTCTCAAGTACGAAAGCCATACACGATATAACCTTATCTAAAGGTTTGACCACTACTCTTTTGAACGACACTCTCACTTCCTTATGTCCCCTCAAAGACATTTTCTTCTCAAAGAAGTCAATCTTAGCCTTATGCTTTCCTAGCCAATCCATCCCTACAATTACCTCAAATCCATCCAAAGGAAACTCAATCAAATCAATTCTCAAATCCATACCATGAAACACAAAAAAGAGATCCTTAAATACTCTAGAACACTTAACCGTATCTCCTGAAGGACTCCTAAAACACTTCCTTAAAAGAACTCAACTCCAAGGACTCCAAAACGTTACTTGCAACAAAAGAGTGACTAACCCCCAAATCAAACAAAAAGAAAGTGGATTTAGAATTGATAAGAAATGTATTGATCACGACATGGGCATCCTCCTCGATCGCTTGCTGATAAGTGCTATTTTGATATATGTTTTGACCCTCATTCCATCGTGCTTTAGTGATCATTCGAGCTTATTTAGTTGAATAAGACGCATTTTCCATCCCTACGTGTAACACCGCGAATTTTCCATAATATTAAACATCCATTATTCATAGTTTTCATAAATATTTCCTAGCTTGTTATTAGTAATTTCTTAATTATAATCCTACTTTATTAATTTGGTAAGTAGAATTCTATTTAATAAACTTAATCTTTATTTCCATAAACTTATCTTTAGCTTATATTTTGCATGGGGTTAAACCGAACTTTACCTCCTCTTAGGCGTATTAGTTGGATCATTAGGTTTTATTGGGCTCAATTAAGAATTCAACCCATGAGCTCAAAAGTCTATAGAAGGGAGTAATTCACGTTAAACCTACATTATTCATTCTCACAATATGGCAAACCCTAATCCCTCTCTCTCTCTTCTCTCATTGAACGTGAAACACATCTAATCTCTTTCTTCCTTTCTCTTTCGTTCTTCCTTCATAATAGCCTTCCTTTCGTCCCAAGTTTCATTCTCTTAACACTAAGTTCGTTCTAGCATCGTAAGTTTATGATTCCCTTTAGTTATATTCGTTTTATACTATATCGTTGTATTGATTGGTCTTGTTCCTTCCTCTACATGCTGGTGGCGCGGCTATGAAAGCATGGATGGTGGTCCTGAATGCAATAAGACATGATTTAAGAAGATGACTTATAAGTTCACTTGAATTTGTGCTTTAGTAAGGTAACTAGGTGTTTTTCTCTTACTTGTGTTTATAGCTTATGAATATAAAAGCATGATATGATAATCGTTTGTGTGGTTTATGTGATAATTGTTGATGTTCATGTTTATCGTTAATATGTCTTGAATGAATGATATAATATGTCTTGATGCATGATATTACTGTTAAAGCATGAATTAAGTACGTATATGCATGTATAGGAATGCTGGTTGAATGGGTGGCGCGTGGCCCTAGGCCGTGTGGTCGCTAGAGTTTTGGTTGTTATTGCGTGACAGATTATTGTTCTGAAGTTAGGGTTGTGACTATAACTTCGGTTAATTGATGTCAGTATTAATTCGTATGGTACAGATAAGACTATAATTTTGGCTTAATATGATAATATGACTTTACTGTTGATAAGATTATAATTGGGTCTATCACTATAACCATAACATCAGTATAAAAGATTCGACGTTACTATAACTTTGATATAGAGATATTATGGTGAATGTTGACATGTTGTAGCAACTGTTATGTTGCATCTTTGGTACTGTAACTTTGGTATAAGTCGTTATGATCTGTATTAATGTTATTTTATGTTCGACTATAACTTCAGTACAATTATGTCGTTCTGAACTATAACTTTGAGACCTGTTGTCAGGTTCGTGTGTGAAGTTGTGTTCTGTTGTACTGTAACTTCATGAATGTTGTGTTATGAATAGATAAAGTTACGGCCAGTTATATTATAACGTATGTAAGATGATGAATGGGTATTTATTCCCACATGTTGCTCGTACAGTCAGTTGTATTGTGTTTAAAGCTTAGTGGTATAGATGACGTGAGGTATCATTAATTACTGATCGGAATGAACAACCGCCAACACCGAGTTTATAGGTCTATGGTCGGGACTGGACAGAGGCAATTGAGTATACGCTCTGGGTTCCGAGTGTCGTTCGATATACAGTTAGTGCACCGAGAGTGTGGCCAGGTCTTAGGCATGTAGGCAGTTGAGTATTTGCTACACATAGTACCGTGGATGCAGTTGAGTATACGGTCCACATCCGCGGATGCAGTTGTGTATACGGTCCGCAAGTCAGAGGCAGGTGTATACGCTCTGACAGTTAGAGACAGTTATGTATACGCTCTAACGGTGTTCGTTCTATACTCTTTGCTAAGGTAAGAGGATGCAGTTGTGTATACGCTCCCGAGGTTTGTTATTTTATATACCATGTTGTTGCATTGTTTTAGTGTAAAATGTATGCTAGTATGCTCACTTCTTATGTAGTATATGTTTCGATTATCGTGGATTGTTATTTATATTCATTTCGATGTAAACATGACTGGGAGAGCATCTAGTTACTCCCGACTGATTGTCGACCCCCTCTCTTTTAGGTTGATTGATGATTTTTCCAATTGTTGCTGCCTTGGGGACGTGTGAGGGGCGAGCTAATTAAATGTTTAGGACGTTATCTTCGTACTTCAAAACAGTTTTATTTCATAGTTGATTCGTTTGGTTTTATTTAGTGACGATTCGGATTTGTTCAGGTGTTTCCGCCACCTTTGACCCTATATTGCTATGCATTCCTTTTATTTAATGTTTTTCCTTTGATATTAAAAATCTGGGTTGTTACAGTTGGTATCAGAGCGAACGCGCTCCCAACTCTCGCTTAATAATTGATTTAAAATTGAGTTAGTCAAACAGAGTGAGAGTAAATGGGGTAGAAACCAATAAGGACTTGCTTGTATTGATTATATGTACATTATATGAGTTGTGTTTGAAGTGGTGTTTAGACTTTCTTCTCTACCTAATATGTATTTTCCATGTTCATTATTCTATCTATATGTATGTTGTATTTCAAGTTTCTAATCTTATCCACTTTATTATGTTCGAATATCTGAAGCATGCTTAA
>JAUEKU010229477.1:312-15821 GCA_032274805.1 Gypsophila paniculata | reverse complement strand
GGTTCAAAAACACACAAGTTAGTAAATTCTACACTAGAAAAGAATGTAAAGATTCATTCTTTGAAGTTAGTAAAAGAGTTATACTAAAGTTAGAGTCTTTATTAGTTAAACCATAATCTTACCCTTGATCCAAGTGTATTAAGGAATTTAGGATGAATGAGAAGATATTAGAACACAAAACAAGAAGAAAAGAGAGTGAGGAAAACCGTGTGGTGTCACGGTTTAGAGGGAGTATTTGAGAGTGTTTTTGGTTGTGAAATGTATGAATGAAAGTGAATGAAAATGAGTGAATGAGTGAGGGTTTAAATAGAGGAAGTAAGTAAGGGTTTAAGGGTTTAAGGAAGGTTCATGGAAGGTGTGTGTGAGGTGGTTGTACCGTGGGTTAGTGTGCCTTGGGGGAAGGTTCTCTTCCCTCATTGGTTGATTAGGAGAGTTGGTACAAAAGTGAGTTGGTTTGGAATAAAATAATGGGGTTAAATGAAAATATCACAAGAAGTGAAGGAGGAAGGGTTTGGACGGTACATTGGGTGAGTTGTGGCCTTAATTGGCTTTGTCCTTTAGTGAGTAGTTGGTTGTACAAGTGCACTTTTATTTTTGGAGGTTCAAATGAATAGAGCTGGTGGTTTTTGGGTGTTTTTCGGTCCATACATGTACCAAATGGAAAAATGCTCTTAGGAAAACTTGTAGATTTAATTCTTAGGGTCACGTAGGAATTTGAATGGGCAAAAACGGAGTTAAAATGAAAAAGTTATGACCTCTACAAGTTTAGGTATCGAAACGATTAAGAAATACGATTTTGGTTTGAAATTGGTTTGAAATGAATTATGGGTCTTAGGAATATTCTTTATTTTATTATTTATTAATACGGAGTATTACAACAAATCCAACGGCTATATTTCCATCCAATGGCTATATTCGAATTCAAATCCAACGGCTATATTCGATTTCAAATCCAACGGCTATAATTGAAATTGCTTCTTTATAAAAGCTGATACTTTGAACTCATAATTTCTCACATCCAACAAAAATCTCATTTCCACTCTTCTACTTAAATTTTGTTTATCAAAATCAAATTTCCAAAAAATGAATTTATGGGATGATAAAGTTAGAGAGTGTCAAAGAGATATTGACATGATAAAAGATCATACTCCGAACTTTGTCGCTCGTTTGAACCTAGTCATGCCAGAGACGGTGTACATGAATATGTTACACTGTGAACCACCATTAACAATGCTGGCCTCCATCATATCCGGAAACGCAAATGTTGTGTTGACACCACCTGTCTTGAACAATGCGACAATAGGTGATGTACTATGTTGCTATTTTTATTAACCATATTTAGAATGTTAAATTAGATTTTACATTAATTCCAACATATATGTTTTTATATTTTTTCAGATACTTATATTTCGAAAGGCGAAGAGCGTCGCAAATTAAGGAAAGAAGTCGTCGAAATTATTAGACGATTGTTCAACGTCATGAATTTTGAAACTCTGTACGATTTACTTGATGGGGGTGGGAAATTTTTCATTCCACGTGAGCGCGTTCATTTTTGTGACGTATATGATGAGGTTACCATGGAGGAAGAGATCGAATATTTAGACCATGTAGACGAACCGAGAGCCCGTCTTAACTACTCGTCTGACGAGTGGATGTGGAGTGATGACGATGCTTCTAATTGACTGTATTTGTTGTTATTTGTTTATGTACTCTGACATTGTTGTGTACTAATGTTGTCGTACTTATTGTAATGGTCGTACTTAGAGCATGAGTAGTGTCTTATTCAAGTCGTTATGTCCAATGTTTTTGTTTAATAAAAGTGTTATGGTTTGCAATAAAAATGCTTTCATCTCTTTACGGCAATTTTTAAAATTTAACTTTAAAAACGCAAAAAAAAAAATGAGGACAAAATGAAAATGAATTAAAATTTGTTGGTTCCTTAAATTTAATTAAACGTATAATTATAATTAAAATAAATTAGTAAATGTAAAGTTGATTGGGAATAAATAGGGTAGATAAATAAATAATGAGTTGGAAAACCCATGATAGAGAGATTGATGGAGAAAAAAATGTATCCATTATAATAGAGAATTTTTGAAATGGAGAAAAATGATGGAGAGGTAAGATGGAGAGAAAAGATGGAGAACAATCTCTCCATCATTACACATGGTCTTAGGAAATGAGGTTTTAAGAGCAAAAATTTGTTTAACATCTAAATTACCGGCATTTACAGGTAAAAAATTAGGGGACACTATTCTGAGAAGTAGATTATTGCGGAATTAATGATAGTTTAGATTACTTTGAGAAGAAAGGTGATACTTGGGATTATTGTTGTTAAATGTTCCTAAAAAAAATTAATGCATGACCTATAATACTCCGTAATTTACTTATTTAGAAAAAAAAAATGCAAAATTTAAATGAAAGACAAATATAATTGGTAATCTTACTACAAATCAGTCTTACAATATTATATAACTACATAAAAAAAATGCATAATAACGGTAAAATAAAAATAAGTTTCATGTCCAAAATTTTCTTCTCTTAGTTCTCTATATCGCATGAACATTCTCTACTTCGCATCAACAAAGTAAAGTCAAACGTTATTGGAGTTGGGCATGTCTTATAAGATGATATGCCAAAAAATTTAACGTGTGACCGTTTATTATATTAATTAAACGAATTTTGAAAAACATCGTCTTTGATAAATTTATTTCTTATGTTTGTTTTTTAATTGATTTTTTTTTTAAATATTCATACAAGCGGCCAAGTGGGCCATGAATACTCTTATACCCCATATTGAATTTCAACCCAAAAATTTATCTACAGAATAAACGTAAAATAATAGTCAAACAAATGAATAGGCCCAAAAAAGAAAGAAACGAAAACTAATAGTTGAGCTAGAAGAGTAACAAACTATTACCGAATAGTAAGTCTTATGTACGACGGACGTATGCGTTGATGACGACCTCTTTAAGACAAAAAGTGATTATTTTAAGATTTAAAGTGGCTATTTAAGACTTAAGGTGACTATTTAAAAATCTCTAAAATGGATCCCCTTAAACATTAAAATGATCACTTTTGATTATCAAAAATTCCACAGTCTCATATAATCATTTGTGATGACCGAAAGCCATAATAAAACTGTCTCCTACGAGAATTATCCAATACCCAATCACCCGACCTTCCCATCCCACGGACCGAGGGTTTAGGGAAACAAACCCAAATGATATAATGTCATTTATCTCCAACACATTACATGTCTTACTTCCATACAACACTTCTAATTTTATCCTACAACAATTAAATTTCTTCTCAAACTTTTTTTTTTTTAAATTCATTTTTTTTCTTCACATTATTCAGCATTATTATCAGGTGATTAATCATAGTCAATCATCCTAATTTTTGCTGATATTTATGGTATAATTTTTGTAGTATATGTTTTATGCTAGATAATTATGGTAGTTTTTATTGAAATTTAACTTAATTTGCTGAATTTTTGCTTATTAAATTAGTGTTAACGATTGAAATTTCATTGATTTTTATAATTTAATTGTTAATTAGTTTCAAAAATGTCTACTTTTTGCCTAGTTTCTAACAAACAAGTGGTGGGTAATTCCCAAAATTATAAATCTAATCAAATTAATGTCAAATTTATGGATAAATGTTCATGTAGATCATTTTCTGTATTACCCATGAACAATTATGGTTCAATTTGTTCACAAAGTTATCAAATTTTTAGTAATTTTAGGGGTGATGTTGGTTGTAGTAAGATAAGGTCAATTCATGATAAAAATGGTGAAATTAGGGTTAAGGATAGGAAGATTGTTGAGGTTAAAAGGAGGTTTTCGTTGCGAATACGACCAAGGTTGAGATTGTTGTCAATAAGGTTGAAAAGGGTTCATGTTAGATCAACTTTGAATGATTTGGGGGTGTTTTTGAGGAAGCATTTGAGGAAGGTTACTATTGCTACTTCGGTTTCGTTTGCAATTGGGGTTTGTGTTTTGTTTGTGAAGATTTTGTCGATTCCGTCTCCTAAGAGTGTACCTTACTCAGACTTGGTAGGGAGCCTTAGAAATGGGTGTGTGAGTAAGCTTTTGTTTGAGGAAGGTTCTCGTCGTATATACTTCAATCGTAAGGTTGAGGGTAATGAGGGTTCTCGAGAGGAGGTGGAGAGTGTGACCGTGGATGATGATCAGAACGACAATGTAGGTAGTGGAGTTGCTGTGGCAACTGCTGCAAATAGCGTTGGAAGGAGTACGAGGAAGAAAATGTCCTTGCCCGAGTGGCAGTACTCGACAAGGAAGGTTGATCATGACGAAAGCTTCCTCTTGAATCTGATTAGGGAAAATGGTGTTGCGTATAGCTCTGCTCCTCAATCTGTGATGATGTCAATCAGAAGTATTTTGCTTACTATATTGACTCTATGGATCCCTCTGAGTCCGTTAATGTGGATACTATATCGTCAACTTTATTCTGCCAACAGTCCTGCCAAGAAACGTAAGCCTAATAACCAGACTGTGAGCTTTGACGATGTGGAAGGTGTCGATTCTGCGAAAGTTGAGCTTATGGAGGTATACCTCTTTTCTTTGAGCTTAGGCCGTAGACGTTATGATTTACATGTGAAATTGCTTTGCAACCACCATTCTTAGATGTGGCTTGTGTTGTCTTGCTAACATCACTGTAGGGTCATTAAGCGATAACTGTTCATCATTGGAATTGAATCGATTTATTTATGTCTTTGAATGATTAGCGTGGTTCACTAATGCATTATATGATGATGTAGATTAATAAGAGTCCTTCCTTGAGGTTTGTGCTAGATATCTAATATGATGTTGATTACGGAGCATTTAACATTTGGTGCTGTAAAATAATCTTGTGAGAAATGATGTCGATATGATATGAAGGACAAAGACTTTAAATTCATAAAAGTTTGGATTGGGGAAAACCCAAAGTTGCTGCAGAATTTTTGCCTGAAATCTTCTTCGGTTACCTTTTTGTCATACATTTCATGGTAGTTTTCTCTTGCTTTGCAGATAGTATTGTGTCTGCAAGGGGCTATCAATTATAACAAGTTAGGAGCAAGGTTACCGAGAGGTGTACTCTTGGTTGGTCCACCTGGAACAGGAAAAACCTTACTTGCTCGTGCTGTGGCGGGAGAAGCTGGTGTACCATTTTTCTCCGTGTCTGCGAGTGAATTTGTGGAGTTGTTTGTAGGAAGAGGAGCTGCGCGTATTAGAGATCTTTTTAATGTCGCAAGGAAGTGTTCGCCATCAATCATATTCATTGACGAACTTGATGCAGTTGGAGGAAAACGTGGTAGAAGTTTCAATGATGAACGTGATCAGACGCTGAACCAGGTAATTCTGATTCTTCTTTGGTTCTCTATTTCTCTCGACTGCCAGGATATTTATAGTTTCATGGTATCATGTTCATGAAGCCTGTCATTCTTTAGGCTGTTGTTTTAAGACGGATCTGGCTGTTTATTCTGGCAGTTGCTGACAGAAATGGACGGGTTCGAGTCCGACACAAAAGTGGTGGTTATTGCTGCCACCAACAGACCTGAAGCATTGGATCAGGCCCTATGTCGTCCAGGTCGATTCTCGAGGAAAGTACTCGTAGGAGAACCAGATGAAGAAGGAAGGAGAAAGATTCTAGCGGTTCATCTGAGAAATGTCCCACTTGAGGAAGACATGCAGCTTCTTTGCAGCCTTGTTGCATCCCTTACGCAAGGCCTTGTCGGTGCTGATCTTGCAAATATCGTCAATGAAGCAGCTTTACTCGCTGCCCGTAGAGGTAAGCTCCTTAGTTAAGAATGCATGATATTGTCCCAAAATGAGCTTACGAGACTTCATTTCAGTTTCGCTGAAGTCATGACTCGTTATTTTGATTGAATAAAACCCACCAAGTGTATCTGTTAACACAAATCGCGATGCAATTTTTATTATGGGTTATTCAGAAACAACCTTTGTTTATCTAACACACGTGTAAGGCTGTTTACAACCCGACTCCCTCCTTTCCTTCATAGGGGCAGAAGCCTTTTAACCACCGTCATCTCATTTTCTTTCATAATGAATAGGTGGTGAAGCGGTGTCGAGAGAAGATATAATGGAAGCCATCGAGAGAGCTAAGTTTGGCATCAACAATAAGACGAGTCCGAGCATGATCAGCAAGGAGCTCGAAAAAATATTCCCATGGATGCCGTCTTTGATAGGCAAGTCCAACTCGAGAACAGATGGGTTTCAAGGGCCCATGGGCTATCAATCTTTAAGCTCATGAAACATAACTCTGGCCTTTGGTGCTACTCGACAAGTTGTCTAAATTTTGGCCCAATGTTTTCATCACTCTTTGGTCCCTCAAGCAGTCCAGTTGTTTATTGGGCCTGTAGTAGGTGAAAGCCGAAAGGTGACGTTAGTTCTACCATAAAGATGGCGTTAATGTAGGACCGAGTGGATTGTGAAACGGTTTTACAATATTTTGTATCAAATTATATTACGATTTAAGTTGAAAGGGTTACATACAATTCTCAAACAGGAGTATTTTCTTGGTGATATACTCCGTATAAAAATTGTTACGTTTTGAGGTTTTGCTCGAATCCTAAGGGGAAAAATGGTATTGACGGTTGTTTTATGACACGGGTTAGTACTTGATACATGTTAAGTGAGATGATTTCTTCTCGAAAGATCTTACTCTGGTTTTTCTATCATGTGCATGGAATGCACATGATAAGAAACTCAAAATGAAAATATTCTCAAAAATTATTTTATTAAAGAGATAAATGATTGAAATAATTTGACTTTGAATGCAAGGATTCATGAGAATATTTCCATTTTGACTTTCTTATCATGTGCATCCCATGCATATGATAGAAAAATCGTTTTTTAAATTACAGAGTATAATCAAATAAGCACAAATTTTTAACTCAATTTGAAAGGAATCTATGTGTAGATAGTGATCGGTCGTAATCAAATTGATTGTATTTCCACTAAGATGCTTCACTTGATAAAGAATCTAAATTTTGCATCTTTTGGCAAATGTTATCAACCTTCTTCATTTCTGATCCTGATTTCAATTTTCGCATCTCACGAAAATTAGTTAAAAGCGCAATACACTATATTTCAAATATCAATTAGTAAAGTGTAAAATTATGAAACCTTATTGTTTTGGTTACTCGATAAATTTAAATAAAGATTTCCAGTGAAATACAAAGTATTCATATTTTATAGGAACACCTCATCTGAAATCTTAAATTTACGTAAAATTTTAACGCGTCACAAAATTCAGTTATTAATAAAACTTCAACCATCAAATTAGTTTTTAATTGATTAGGATTATACTCCCTCTATTCAACTCCAACCCCCCATTTACTTTATCACGTTTGTCAACGCACGTTTTGCAACGACAATATATGTAATTTCACATTACTAAAAATTATAAAAATTTTATATTTTTATTCTATTAATCAAGACAAATCAAACAAGATCTCGCATGACTATGTTTTCTCGTATACATCGAGAAAAATTTCGAAATTTTTTTACTTAAATAAATAGTGCCAAAAAGTGAAATGGATGGTTTGAAATTGAACGGAGGGGGTATTTAGGAAGTAGGCATGAGAATAGTGAAACACAGCTGGGAACGCATATTACTCGTTAAAATTCAACTACAAGGTTTGATATTGATAGAGACACGTTTTAATTGTTCAGATCCTAGTCATGAACTACTCACTTCCATAGTTCTTTTGTCTTTTATGCTTCTTTCTTAGTTTTATGTCTTTCTCAATGCACTTGTTTTCACCACTTTTTCTACATCATAATAAACACATTTCTTAATGTCGTAGGCAATGGCGGGGTCAGTATTTTAATTTAGGAAAAATTATAAAATTTTAGAGGGCAAAGTATTAAGAGAATAAGTTAAACTAGAAATTGTTTGAAATATTTAATTAAAAATCGAAGATTTTTTTTTATATTTAGGGGAGGGATCGCCCTTGCTAACCCCCTCGCTCCACCAGTGATCGTAAACTTACAAAACACTATTTTAGAGTCTTTAAATTGTAAAATCGATAATAAATAAAGACATACTCCGTATCAAATAGCGCGTAAAAAATGATCTTACACAAATATTGTATAAGACATCTTTTTCTGATGATTGTGATCAATAAAGTTTGTAACTCCATGCGATCAATTTTTTTGTTATAATTAATTAAATTAGAGAGTAATTTAAACAACAGTACATGTGGAGAATTGAATACCATTATTTTTACTCACTTGCAATGTACTCACGTATATACGTACTTTATTTTTATTACTTTCCTCAAAGGTTGCAAGTTGTAGTAATTAATACCGACTGATTTGTACCGACCAACATAAAATATTATGTGATGTTGATTTTTAGAAAAGAAAGAAGTATATTAGGCATGTGTTGTTTTTTCGCCAAATGAAATGTTAAAATACTGCGCAACTAGGAAGATTTTGCCTACTATATTTCGTGGGTTGTCCTCAAATCGATAATAAATTAATAGTTGATAGGTTAGAAAAAAAATACATCATCGACTTTTTATAATAAATACTCGTTGATTTTGCTTGACCAATGAAATTGTAGTGTTTTAATTTTTAACACAAACTACTTACCACGACTAATAAATATGTAAAATCCGACACTCCTGTTGACCATATTTTTTTTCAATTGCAAACGATTAGAGTTAACTTTGAATAAGATAAGGAGTATTTTATAAATCAAATTAATTGGTAAATAACTATAAATATTTACTCCACGTTTATATTCATTATTATATCACAAGAATTGACCTTAAAGTAAAGTTTAATTACTTGTAAACAATATATTTATCGAATTTGTCACAAAATTTATTATATCAATCACTGACCGAGTTAGTATATATCATTTAATAAATCGAATATATACATAGAAATACGACGATCCGATTCAAATATGCGGAGTATTATTCAATGTTCATTGCACAAATATAGGGAAGGCAGGTTCTTCTTTCCAAATACTCCTAGTCTCCTACCATTAAATGAAAAGGACGTGGGGGTTCCTTGTGATACTAACAAGTAACATCTAGTCATGTACACCTCAAGTTGACAAGTCTCAAACTAAAATGTAGGTGTAACCTTCCGCCTTAATTTCGTTTTGCTGTACACAGTTCAAAACACACATGTACACAACTCTTCCCGAAGTCTCCAAAGTTGATGGAAAGATGCATTCTTAAGTCACCACAGATTTTTTAACGTGTATTTATTGAGTAGTAGTATGTGTTATTAGGGTTTATTAGGGGCGATTGTTCCCCTAAATATCGATTTTTTTTTTTATTTTTAACTGTAATTTTCAAAAAATTTCTAATTTGTCTTATTTAATAAGTACTCTGCACTCCTAGGTTAAAATTCTAACTCCGACACTAATGTTATCGTAAAAGAATGTTGTAAGGATTACAACAAAAGGAAATAAGTAATTCAATATCCATTGAAATCTTCTTCAACATTTCTCTTTATGAATTTTTAACGTATATCTAACGAGTACACGTTAAGAAAATCATTTTTTTAGTAATTCTAATATGTGACCATTGAATACACATAAAAAAAATTAAAAAGAGAATTTTGAAACATACTCATTTAAAATGAGATTCTTTCTATATATTTTCTATTGGATCATAACCGCATATTCATATTTAACCCACGTTAACAAAATCATTTTCTTTTCTTTTGGCTAATTCCAAAATAAGGATAACATTTTTCCTACGTAGCAAAATAATTCTAGAAAACCCACATTAAGAAAAAAATAAAACTTTGACAATCCGATAAACATATCAAACAGGAAAAAAAAAAGAAAAAGAAAATTACACAAATTACAAGCTAATTTAGTAACGTTGACTATTGACTAAGTTTCAAAGATTTCTTAATTAAGGCTTTTTAATTACCTAGTAAATCGCTTATGATTCCCTCTTTTTTCTCTCTACCACCCAAAAAATTGTAACTATATTTACATTTACTCATCAATATTTATATTTAATTATTTATAACTCCGTCATAAGTATATTTAAACACGTTTAAAGTTAAACTGTCCGAGAAGTAAAATTTGTAAACACAAGAAAAATTCACCCCTCGGTTAAACTTTCTCTTTCTATATATGTAACACCCTCTTTTGTTCTTTCATTCACCAAAAAAAACTCAAAAATAAAATCTTTTCAAAAACTTTTAAACGAGAGATTTTCATTCAATAAAAACAGAACAAAAGTAGGGAACAAAAAAAAACAAAACAGGGGAAAATCAACAATTATATGGCCATCAGAGTAACACCAAAACTCTTACAAAGTATACGTCAAATATCGAGACCATTGTGTTCACCGCCCTCGTCTGCACCGGTCCTACCCCTAAACTTCGAGGAGAAACCCGAACCCGAACCCGAACCATACGTATCCAAAACTACTTCTCCAATATCAACAAAAACAAGAGAAATATTGGATTTCAATGATACAAAAGGATTGTTTGCAAATTTCTCGAACACGAAACTGGTACGTTCGACGATAAATTTAAACATGGCAGCAGTAGACCAAATAGTGGACGTAGGAATGTGGGTAATGAGGTCGAAATTAATGGAAACGACGGGGTTTCGAGAGGCGATACTTGGTGTTGTTAGGCATAGTTTTTATGAACAGTTTGTTGCTGGTAAAGATTTGTTGGAAACTAGTCAAAGTGTTAGGAAGATTTGGGAAGATGGTTTAAGAGGCATGCTTAATTATGGTTTAGAACATGCTTATGATAATGCTTCTTGTGATCTTAATTACCTTACTTTTCTTAATACTATTGATTCTACCAACTTCTTTCCTCCTTCTTCGGTATGTATGCTTTCTCTCTTTTTTATCTTCTTTGTTTTCTTTTTTCTTTGATTGGATTTTTTTTGTGTGTTTTTCTTTGTTTTGTTTTGTTTGGATGTGATCAAGATTCGTTGTTGTATGCATACAGCGGACCCATTCATGATTTTAGTCGTTTATATGGACTCGTTAATGATATATAAATCGTATACAAATTTGATTAAAAGGGTTTTTCGTCGTATAATATAAGATGATTGCTTACCTACGATAAATCATATATTCAAATTACGGTTTAGAACTAGTGATCATAATAATTCGGTGTATATACGTGCATACAAGGATAAGATCGTTTAATTTTTTACTTTTTTTTTTTTTTTTGTGTAGACTTTATAAAGCATCTTATAGATGGAAATAAAAATGAATTAAGTTGTTATTTACTTTCTATGATTCGAAAATTCTATCCTATAGAGATTATTTTCAATTCTAGAGATCCGAAAGCATGCGTGCAACCGTCTTATAAAAAAAAATTAATTTTTAATTTAAATTTACTTTTTAGAGTTGTTTGGTTTGAATTTTGATTAATTAGATTAGATTAAGGTTAGGGTTAGAGGAAAATCGTTGTTAGAAAGTTATGCATGGTACTTTGGAATAGAAATATGGGGCTATAATAAAATTTTCAGGTCTTCATATGATATGTGTGTGACATCGTACCAAATGGAACAAATATACGTCCGGGACCCACATCGCGAAATGTCGTTGCTCGAGGCTCGCACTTAAGGTGGAGCTGAAGAGAGACTGTTTCCGATTGACCTGTGATTGTCGAAGATGGATTCGAGCTCGAGTGGAGACGTGATGAATGACGATGATTTGCATGGAGATCGACCAAGATGGATCATGATATGTGCCAAAATTATGTGCCATGTGCTATAATTTTCCTTGAACTAATACATTTTTAACATCTAATTGAAATTAAGCTAATTATAGTTGCTTAATTATTTGTTTTATGCAGATAAGCTTTGTGATTGTGAAGATTAGTGCAATTTGTCCTATGGCTTTGTTAGAGAGGTTAAGTGATTTGCTAAGATGGGAGAAACAAGATCCTTCATTTAACCTTCCTTGGAAACAAAACTCCTTACCAATCTTGTCAAACTCAAGCCCTTTGTACCATACACTTACGAAACCCGACCCGTTAACACCTCAAGAGGAGGAAGACCTCAAATTGGCCCATGATAGACTAACCAAGCTTTGCCAAAGGTGTTTAGAGCTTAATGTACCGTTAACAGTCGATGCTGAGGACACCAAAATTCAACCTGGGATCGATTATTTGACTTATAACTCGGCCATCGAGTTTAATAAATTGGGGGAGATTCCAATTGTTCATGGAACAATTCAAGCATATTTGAAGGATGCAAAGGAGAGATTGTTGTTAGCTACAAATGCAGCTAATAAAATGGGTGTACCCTTAGGTTTTAAGCTTGTTAGAGGTGCATACATGTCAAGTGAAACCAAATTGGCTAATTCATTAGGGTTTGACTCTCCAATTCACAACACAATTCAAGACACCCACAATTGTTACAATGAGTGTGCCTCTTTCATGCTTGATCGGGTCGTCGACAAGTCCGGTGCTGTCGTTCTCGCTACCCATAATGTCGATTCAGGTCAGTTTACGATTGTTTACTTAAGTTCTGTTCTTCTGGACTTAATTTCAACTCAACTCATTTTAATTCAGTTGTCATTACAATTTTTTTTTTTTTTTCAGTTTAGTTTTGTTCAGACGCTTATTATGTTTTGTTACGTGGTCGTTTCAATAGGTAAATTGGCGGCAAGGAAGGCGAGGGATTTGGGGATAGGGAAGGAAAATGAGAGGTTGCAATTTGCACAATTATATGGAATGTCGGAGGCATTATCATATGGTCTAGCAAATGCAGGGTTTCAAGTGAGCAAATACTTGACTTTTGGACCAGTTGAGGAAGTCATACCTTACCTTCTTAGAAGAGCTGAGGAGAATAGAGGCTTGCTCTCTTCTTCTAGCCTTGATAGGCAACTCATGGGGTAATTTACTTTCTGATTAATACTTATTTTTCCGAATTTTACGAGGTGATACTCAAGCCTTGATACTTATTGTCACAATTTACTCAATAATCGTCACAATAAATGCTTATTCTTCAAATTTTATGAGGTGATACTCAAGCTTGGATACTTTAATTGTCACAATTTACTCAATAATTGTCACAATAATCATCACAATGGTGATATTTTTGTCAAATATAGTTCATGCATACAATGGTTTCGTTGGAGAACTTGTGTAAATAGTTTGTTTGACTTTTGTAATTATTTGTTTTATATAACATCACTAAACTTTGGTGTATGATGTATGTAGGTTGGAATTGAAGAGAAGACTCAAGGAAAGGTGTGGAATGTGAGAAATAAGTTAGGGGTGAATTATTTTGTGATCAAAAGCTTAGGAATTTGCATACTTTTTGTAAATAAATAAATAAATATTGTGTTCTTTGTTGTACTAGTAACAAATTGTTCTCTCGAGGAATATTTGCATATATCCATTATTCCATGGAGAACTTAATTGTGTTTCTAAAGTAAATTATTCGTTTAAAATTTATATAATAACTATGCTGTTGGGCAATGTTCAAAATTTATAATAGAAATCACGATTCGACGAATACTTTAGGACAAATAATTTTCATACAGTTTTTAACGAGCAATTTTTTTTTTTTTGTTTTTGAAAGTGTCCATCAAGGATTGAACTAATTCATAAGAGCCAAATCAACGGAAACAACAAGTGCTACAATGTTCGGGGTCTGGCCTTCCCAACAACGTCTACCCGAGACCCATGGGATTAGTCTAGCTAATTCATGGGCCGCCTTATTACCGCTCCTACTAACAAAAGGCCAAGATACAGACTCAAAATGACAACATAAATCCAAAATATCGTCCAGAATCAAATGAAAAATCGGCCAACCGAACAGTCTTGTAGCGCTTTAACCACCACCAAGCAATCACTCTCAATAATTTTGCGGAAAAAAAAAACACTTACCACCTAATCAACACAATTAGAATTATTGTTCATGTTATTAGACATGATTTATTTAATGTCTTTATAAGAACGCAATCATCATTTTAGTTTCACGATCAAGAATAATACTCCTTAATTTGAGTTTGTAGTGAAACTTGAGTTTGTAGTGATACATTTATCATTTTTAGTTTCGCAATTTAGACTAATACTCCTTAACTTGAGTTTCTGTATTAAGTAAATCTTGCATAAAATCATTTTACGTATACAATGGAGAATGGACTATAATAACCATCGTTCTAATTTTGACGAGTATTTTTTAATTATTCATTTATTTTTATTGAAAGTATTTATCATATCATTTTCGCAATACGGCATCATTTAATTATTCTAACTACTATTTACAAACTAACTATACGGCTATACCTTTAAATATATTCTCATAATTTAAAGAGACTTTTTAGATATTCAATAAGTCACATGATGCACAAGTTCATCTAGCAATATAAAAAATTGACTAGCAAAGTAGACATTTTGTCGGCATTTGTATCTAATATTTTTAATTCATAAGAAATGTCAAATTAATGGTTAGTTTCCGTGTACAAACTTCTTGACAACAACTATTGATGCTGATATGATGTGGAATCGAAGTCCACAAATACTACTATACTGATATGATGCTGATATGATATGACGCTAAATTACAAGTTGTTGAGCTCAAATATTTTTGTGAATCAACTCAAAAGCTTTATGTCAAAACTCAACAAACGTACTAGATAGCTCAACAACTTTACAAAAAAACTCAAGAAAATATAATCAAAGTGGTAATACCACTAGTGGTATAATCTACTTATTGATCTAAGTCCTTTGACACTCTCAAATCTATTAATCTCTATATTTTATTTTCGAGATTGAGGTACCCACGGTTAATATAAGCGATTTTATATTTTACTATGAAAATTTTTTAAGTGGTAAATAAACGACAAAAAACTCTACTATACTTTTAGGTCATGAATCGAACTTTTAACGTCATGGTTAAGGAACAAATTGAATTGAACAATCGCTACAACCGACCCACTTTATTTAGTCAACATATTTAATTTGCTTGGAAAAGGTCAATTTATTTGAGGAAAATAAACTTTTGACCTTAGATATATGTTTGACAAATGCCATAGTGATCCACTGATCCTCAAAAAAATGAGTTTCATTAATTTGAATCATCAATTGTAAATTGTAAATTTAATCATTCCTAACAATTCGAAATTAACGGGCATGCATGCATGATTATATTGAAGGGCTTCCTCATAATTAGGATCTTTTTGTTTTGAACAAGAGACAAAATTAGCCACAAATTACACATTTGACTAGATTGTTCAATATATGTTAGATCTATAAATACCCCTTAACCCTATGGAATTAGAAAACATCAAAAACAAAATTGACAAATCGAAGAAAAAGTAAACGTGATATCAATTTCTTATCTAATTTTCGAATTAAAGATGAATAACTCCGAGAGTGCAAGCTACCACGCTGGTGAGGCCAAGGGCCAAGCCAAGGTGAACATTCTCATTTATAATAATTTTCTTACTACGAGTACTTTCTATTACTATTAACAAGCACAAAAAATTGCGTACATAAGTATTCGCTTAAAAAGTCGTA
>JAUEKU010229367.1:0-15823 GCA_032274805.1 Gypsophila paniculata | reverse complement strand
TCCGCTGGGACCTGAGGCGGCTGATGCCCCTGATGGAGCATCAGCTGATGACTCGGCGAGAGCCAACCCTAGGAGGGCAAACAGGACTAGAGCAACGATAACTTTGCTCGCCATTATCTTAAAATGATTTTCAAATATGGCGTTTAGAAATAAAGTTATTCTCCGATTATTAGACTTTGTTAAATGTAGGAACTAGAGCTCCTAGGTCTTAGATCAAAATTTGTTATTTTTGAGATGGTGCAAATTGTGAAAAGATTGTTTGAGATTAATATAAGGAGGAATTAATTGGTTATAATTAGATTGAGAGCATTGATTTACACAAATTTGCAAGATTATAGGACAAATGTGAGGAAAAATGTTGTTAATTAACTCTAACGATTGTTAATTACAACTAGATTTACTAAGTTTAGGCAAAGTACATGACTATGTTGTATTTAATCTAAGAATAGAAATCGACTTATTTTCGTCAAGTTGTATCAATCGACATTGGAGTACAATCGATTTCTTGAGACAACTTATTTCATAGTATAAGGTGTAAATTTGCGACGATCTAATACAACCGCTGACACCATAGTAGTTGATACGCGAACAGGACTCACATTGGGCTTCAATATCGCGACAAAATAACCAGAAATGTGACAATCTAATGGGTGGTTTGTGTTCCTAGATCGTTGGTCACATTGGCTCGTTCCTCGTTCTTTTGATCTTGCGTCACTAAGCTGGTTAACTTTTTGGCCTTAACACGAAAATGTATGTCACAATTGCAAATATCGATGACCCTGATAACGCGCCAAACTGACATGAAGACATACTACTTTGCATACACACAAGTGGAGTACGAGCAGTTCATGGAGAAATGTGTTCCTAAACTCAACATTTCATGAATTGGAAGGATGTTTATCATATAAATCCTGGCCAATATCACCAACCAATAAAACGGGACGAAAATGATAACAGTACAATCGGAACAAACAGAACTTCGACTTCAATGACCACTATTCTCACGCATATACCACCACATATGAGAAGGACCACGTGAACACAAATTTTCAGACGTGACGGTCTCAAAGTATTTTTCCTGAGACCATTCCCATGCTAGACTAACCATCGGAGCAAATTATAGCTTAACGCTGTGGCCTATGCAAAAAACTAAAAAGAGGACAATCATCACGTACAGGCTACAACGGGAAAAGGGCAGATGGCTAATGTGAATCAACATAATAACACGGAATCCGACTTTATAAGAACATCCTGCAGGAAAGCCAGCATTCTAGGAAGCATATCGTGCAGGCATTCAAAAATCACAATAACAGCATGACATAAACATTCCAAAATGGTAAGAATAATTAACCATTTTACCAGTATGCAACAGTATGCAAAAATGGACTGTCACTCGATTCTACAACTGTTTTTGGGGATCTGAATCGACTTCAATAAGTGAAAACCTTAGGTACAAAAACGGTACAGAAAATCCGCACAATTGGTGAAGAATCAGTTAAATCCTACTTTAGACTTCACTATTTACAAGTCGAAATACGACATGTTGCCTCGTAACAACTGATTATGAGGGGTGAAAAAAAAAATACCTCATAATTATGTGTCGACAAGTAGTTACAAACTAGACTATCCTTATAAAGAAAAAGAATTATAAAACTAATGCTACAAAAAATCTATGTTCAGCAATTACAGAACATGAACGACTTGCCTTCGCCCTCCGAGCAGAAGATAAGGCAGGCCAGAGTGACTTGACACTGGCTACGGAGCATGCTCCTATCTCTGACTAATCCGCAATGCCTAACCGTTGTTCCAATAATTTGGAAACACTGACTACATCAAAAGGGTCATTTGTACAAGTGACCCCTTCCTATAAACAGAACTAATCTGCTTTTCTACGTTACAGAAGCAGTTACACCCAAAAAAAAAAAACAAGCGAAAACCCTCCCTAAACTAGATGCCAAAGGCAGAAGTTACAACAGACAAACAGAAGTACATCGACTTTACAGCAACAGGACATGGCTATAAATACAAGAAGACGGGACTTCGTTACACACTTACACCCATGCTAAGGATACAACACTAAAAACATACAGGAGCAAAACAAAATTACATGCGAGATGGCTACACACTCAAAAGGGATCATCGGATGCAAAGGAGTGGCACTAACATGCTTGACGGCCAAAAAAATACATCAATGCATTATGATTTGCCTACACTTTTGCAAAATCCAACCTATACAGACACTAATTTAACGGAGAAGTTGTATATATATCCGTTTAAGACATTATCTTCAATTCAAGCACTATAGAGGCAGCCATAAAAGATCTTTCTCTTGATAATCAGCAAAGGCTGATTCAATCACGAAGCAAAGACTGCTCCCTGAATCATATGATCAAAATTTTCAAGTCAAAAAATACCCAAGAAAACAGCATTCAGTAATCTAGGCCACCCAGATTCAGCGTCATAGTAAGCATAAATTAGGGTCTCAACTTTTCAAGTCGTCCTAAAGACAACAGGTTGAGACCGCAAAGATGAGATGCAATTTTAACCATACAAAAAAAAGTCACGAAGAAACTGCATGAGAGACTATATCTCTAAAGTACGACAAGTAGCATGCATTTGACTCCAGATACAGCACTCAGTCATGTCGTGAGATAATAACTATGACGACCGAATCATAAAAGTATAGCCGGTGAGTATGTGAGATAAGACAACTAATAGCATAATCCACACATATACACTAGTCAAGCCAAAAGAAGTTCAAAGTAAAAGAAGATTAAGTTCCGCATTTAGGAATATCCTTTAGTATGCACTAAGCAGAAAATGAAAGGAAAAGCAAGTTTCCCTTCATTTGCTTTCAGTTAATACTTACTTTTAAGAGCCACAGTTGCTGCGAGAAGCGAAAGAAGCCTAAATGTCATGGCCACGATCAGGAAACTGGAAGAAAACATCAACCAACGGCAAATAAGGATCAGATTCATCATATAGCAGGCGAAGATGTAACGGAAGCCACATATATAGGCATAGCATGTTATTCTGATGCAGCACGCCTCCTTTTTCCATAATCTGCATCCCTTGATCGGGACCACAGCTCGAGACCTGCTCCTGGATCTTGATGATGACTGACCTTTGTCCCAGTCATCTTCATAACCAGAATCACGTTCCTTGTGTCGATGATCCCTATAGCTACCCTTTTCTTCTCTATAGCTACCCTTCTCTTCTCTATATTTTCGGTCCCTATCAGATCTATCCCAGTCTTGTTCCCTGTCATCACGATATCGTCTATCGGAGGCTCCAGAATAGTCACGTTCAGAAGGCCTTTCCTTTTCTCGTGGTGGAGCAGTTGTTCGAGTAGTCTTTTCCGCATTCCCTTCCCCATATCCATAATCAGATGCCCCATCCTCACCACCGTAACTTGACTCCCGAGTTCTCTGATCATGTTCTTCCCCAGTCCATCCACTCATGCCAGGATCACCCCACATACCGCCAGGATGGCCTTCCATTCCTGCATTGCCCATCATCCCCATACCATTTGGTGCCATGCCCCGATTAAAGAAGGCAGGGTTAACATGAGGAGCAACACCCGTAAGTCCCATAGGATTACCCGGAAATGGAGGCATCATACCAGGAAAACCAGGACCAGGAAAGCCACCATACCCAGCCCCTCGACCCATGAATGTCGGGTCAAACCCAGGTCCCATCATGGCTTGAGGAGGCACCATTCCACCACCAGGTCCCCCAAATCCAGGACCACCTAGACCTTGACTAAAATTTCCCATAGAACCACCCCCCATTCCGGCAGCATTCCCAACGGAATTTCTAGGGCCCATAAATCCTCCTCTTCCTCTTGGGCCTCCACCCCCTGGACCCCTTCCAGGTGCATTCTGACTTCCTCCTCGCCACCCAGCTCTTCCGAAATTTCTTCCTCCATCTCCAGCTGGATAATTCGGACCACCTCTGGCAGGCCCCTCAGGTACGTTTCTTCTCCCTTGGTTCAGAGGCTGAGGCTGTTGAGGGTTTTTGTTTGCATAAGCAGTTCCCATCTGCTTTAAAGTTTGGGGAGAAGCGAAGGTAACGACACATGCTCGCCCGTTGAACATATATCCATTCATTCCTTCCTTGCATGAAGCGGCAGCAATGGAATCATAAAATTCAACTTGGCAATAACCTTTCGATTTTCCACTTGCTCTCTCATCAAAGAACTTGACTTTCTTCACTTTTCCATATTGGGACAGTACGCTTTCAATCTCCACATCAGTAGTCCACCAATGAAGCTCACCTACAAACAGCATGGTCGGACCATTGTCCACTTGTGGCCGAATAATATTATCATTCATAGCCCCGTGGTGCATGCTTGCATTCGCATTGGCTGACATCTGATTATTCGGTATCTCGTGAGCACCAGTTGGACCACCGAGAGTGGGAATGCTAGCTTTACTCATTTCAACGGCAGCATTTTGGCTCATAGGAACCTGAAACCCTGTATTTCCAGACGCGCCATTACGGACACCACTGTCTGATGCCACGCCCCCACCAATATGATTAGTAAAGCCCATCTCTGGAGCTTTCATTGGCATCGCTCCTCCTTTGTCCTGGGGATAGCTTACTCCCGCGTTCTGGTATCTCCCATCAGCTGCGGGCCCAGACCCTCCTGCATTCTGTGACGCACCAGTATCTCGTCTAGTGTCAGGAATTTGATATGTTTGTGCTTGGTGTCCACCGTTTCCCATATTAGAAGACGCAGGTGCTTCAGGTTGATGATACAATGAGAATGCCTCTCCAACATTAACACCGTCATATAGATCCTCATAATCATCATCTTCTCCCATCATCTCCTCTTCTGCTAGGGCTGGGATTGTTCCACTACCCTGGTACTGCAGTTTGTGAGAAGCTCCATAATTGCCGTCACCATAATCTATTTGATCTCCGGCAGCTCGATCCATCGAATTCTACTCCAGAGTTGTTATTATACTGTAATAGATAGTAACTTCCACCTAACCAAAAATGCACAGAAAAAGGATTCAATCAGAAGCAACAGTAAATATACAATAAACCTGAGCTATCTTGCTTCCGGTGAGAACAAAGGCACGGGATACAGAATCCTTACATTCTACATGGAAAATAGAAGATGATGAGCTGCTAACAAATCATAGAAACTGGTGCATCAAACTATAAAGGGGAAATGACAGAACCGTGTTTTAAAAGATCAACAAAATGACGTAGCTCTACCAGACCAATCTCCACTTATTCTAAAATCTAAGGTCAGCAACGTGATAAATAACAACATTACTCCAATGACCTAGAGGGCTCCCGCTGTCCCGCAAATAGTCAGGTAGGGCCGTAGGGGGATCAGATTTACCCAACCTTGGCACCTTGCCCTTGTATTATCAACAAAGAGATCGTTTCCAAATGAAACTATCTTGCACATTAAATCGAATGACTCATTTTGCTTTACTCCGTCATGATTTCATCAAACGCCTTAAACAAACTAAATAACCATCATACTCTGACGTGTTGCCAAACCACCACAACCGATTGCCCATTATAACTATCGGAACCTCCAATAACAAAACGAAGACACATATACGTCGCAAAAGAGGGCATAATCAAGTTAAGGCACATCTAAACCACCTTAATTAGAAAGATAACCACATAGATCTAACCCTAAATTTAATAAAAACACAATCAAAAGACAAGAACAATAAATAATAGTATAAAACCATAAACTAAACTAAAATCAACATTATTTATCTTTTTTACCTAGCACAATAATATCAAAAATATGATCATACCCACCTCACAGAACACCACAACCATCAAAATCAAACAACTACCCACTTCTTAAAATTACATAACACAAGTAACCCCAGCTAAATCATGTCACAAAAATCATAATCACGCCAACTTTCTCCACAAATCACATTGAGATTCGTTGATGTAGCCAAAATTTATCGTTAAGATGGGCTAAAATATCACGAGGACAGATCATCAATAGAGTAAGGTAATCTCGCAAAAATATAGAGATACTTAACCAAATATCTCGATTTTTTCATGGTTTAGCAGGAGCGACCGTCCCTGCTAGCCCCCTTAGATCCGCCACCGAATCAATTCAATACACTACAACCATCAAAATCAAACAACTACCCACTTCTTAAAATCACATAACACAACTAATTCCAGCTAAATCATGTCCCAAAATCATAATCATACCCACTTTCTCCACAAATCACATTGACATTCAGTGACGTAGCCAGAATTTATCGTTAAGGGGACGGAAATTTCCAAAGGGGGCAATTTATTACTATAGAATAAGATATAAATTGGGATATTTTAACCAAACATCTAAATTTTTACGTAGTTCAAACGGGGGCGACCGTCCCTGCTAACCCTCTTAGATCCGCAACCGAACCGATTCAAAACAAACTAAACCAAAAAAAACCCACATACAAAATACACATCATAAATCTGCCCATAACAAAAAGCGGATCACTTTTATTTTGGGCTAACCTTAAGAGATACTAAATACAGTTGTATCCGAATAATTTTTGTCAGACATATATTATATTTAGGCCCAATATTCTTACAGTATCCTCCTCAACAGGATCTACTGATTGCTACACTATATACTACCACGTAAATTGACCCTCGTAATAGTCGTAATTCGTGATTAAACTACAAGTACGAACATCAAATTAGCAAAATGAAGAATGAATCACTTTTAAGTTGTAACTAATAAAAGTAGCAAAACTAGAGAACTAAACAAACACCATTATCTCCGACGATCACAAACAGACGCCTATGCTGTTTTGTTAACCATGAGGACAGAGGACTACAAACTTTTTGAATTAATATGTTTCAAACATACAAGTTTCGAAGATAGAAAGTTGATAGTGATAAATGAAATCGTCATAAAATTATTACTTCGACATGCTTAGGAATAACTGCGGCTAGTTTCAGAGCATTTGCCCTCGAATTGTCTTCTACCTCATCGACAATCCTTCTATGTGAGGACCAGCGGATTAGGGGAGGACGCGGATCCAATACCAATTTTTCAAGTTTGACAGCGAATTTGACAAGGTATAATGCCACCGCAGCGTCTTCTTCAAAATTCTCTCGTAAGGCTCCACGCCATTCAAGTACTTGTAAATTTGGTAGTATTGATTTAAATTCGTCGTTCCCGACTTCCAACCATTCTCGCACGTCCTCTGGAGTATACTCCTCCGACTCTTCGTCCGCATTCAAACTCGATTCTGCCTCTAAATATTTGTCGGTCATCTCTATTATGCTTTCACTATCAAATTCCAACCAATCCGTCTGTAACACATATAAAGTTTTAGTTAGTATCGCTGTTAACTTACATTGTCTATTTTATACGGAGTAGTTTTTCTTTTCCTTTTATTTAATTTAATGCATTGATTAGATACCCTTGTCAAGGTGGTTACCGAAATCGCTCTTACATAAAAAGCAAATAGATAACAAATGACGACGGAAAGAGTTAAAGAAAAGAAAAGTGGTTCAAATGTAAAGAGTAAGAATGGGAGTACCTCAAGTCTTGCGTTTTGCAACGAAGGACATGCCTTAAATAATGTAGTTAACCAGGTGAGGAATAAAGTAACATGATACTCGTATGTGATAACTCTCAAAACCAAGTCCTTGAGGTTTTCAAATGTAGGAACCTCGAACTCAGAATCAGAATACCATTGAAACTAGAAATAAGATAAAAAAAAAACGGTTAATAAAATAGATCACCAATGAAATCAATTTAGTTACGTAAATACAAATTCGAGAATATTATTTATTAAAATCTTAATAATGGTCACACTTAACTCAAATTACTCTGTTCGATTCTACACTTCTACGTAATGGAAAATTATAAATTAGGTAAAAGTTGGGTATTCTTTACCTTTACTTGTCCACAATTTTTTTTAGGTAGGTGATGTATTGAAAATAAAATACCCACAATAGAAACGAACCAAAAAGAAAAAGAAAAAAATGTAAAGAATCAAATGAATACGTACCGTAGCAAGATCGCAGTCGAGGGAAAGCTTGGACAAATGAGTTGAGAGATCGTGGATGGGTGAATAATCATGAAGTAACTTATTACAATAGTTTATACCAAAAAATGCTTCGACAACTTTTGGATCACTACGAAATGATACCTGTCTTGATAGCCCACAAAATTTCACATGAACAAGATTCACAGCATCAATAATAACGGTCGTATAGTAGTATAAACCGCTGATCACCAAATATTTCAAACTGTCTGATTTAAAAGTTAAGTTATAAGGCACGGATTTTAACTCTCCAACATGTAATCGTTCTAAAAGGGTACATTTTGATAATAGCAAATTAAAAATTTTGTAACCAACATCAACGTGATTTAGACTTAGAGATTTCAGTAACTTGAGTCGACTTTCAAAAGGAGGCGATGTTAAAATACTATAGGGTAGTCGATATAGCGTGTAACATAGGACTTTAGTGGGATTAAAATCAAACGAATCGTCACTAAAATCCAACTCCAATGTCGTCACCCCTTTCTGTAGGGCTAACATAATCCATGTATCGATTTTGGTATCGATTTTGGTGTGGGCGCGAGTGTTGCACAAGGGAAAACATACTCTAAAACCATCCATAAAGGATTCCCTATACGATGATAACACTCGATGAACCGAGCTAAAAAATTGTTCCTCCTTGGATTGATGAGAATTGGAACCGTCAAAGTCTAAATTGGTGTGATAAGTAAACAAATGCTGCAAATTTTTGGAGACGACACTCAATCTTATTGAATCTTTAAAACTAATCAGCTTCACAATCGAGATGAGAAGCTCGTCCGGCAATTTGTCGAGTCTGCTCTCCATAATTTTAATTATTATTTGCCTGCCTACAAACAAATTAAAGCCAAAACCCGAAGCTAAAGTCAATATATATAACACGACAACTATGAGTATTAGAGAATACTACGGCCCATCCATTCCAAAGGTTACATTAACACGCACGCAGCAAACAACGACAATACCAGCCCCCAAGTACCAGGTTTCACATCAACAACGATCAGGCAACGCATACAATAGCACACAACAATTGTTCAAGCATCAACCGACTCCAACCAGCCCTCCCACGCCCCAATTCAAGCAACAACGACACAACAAGCAACGGGAGTGATAACACAATGACCAAGCCCAAACGACACTAAGAAAACAGAGAAAAACGACCTGCACCTGACCGGAACCAATCGGACAGAACTGAACAAGAGCAGACCGAAACAGAGGGATATCTGATCGAGTTAGACCTATAACTCGTCAATGGTGATGATATAATTGGAGAACGCGTCGAATGATACCTGAAATTGGATTGAAACGCGTCAATCCGACACAAACTGATCTAGGGTTTTGTGTTTTTCTTGTTTAAAGTCAAATCTGATTTACAAAGTCTGATAGGAGGCTTTATATAGCCTTTGCACACAGCCCTAATCTTACCAAAAACGAAAAAGGGAAGTCCCGTTCTAGGTAAGTTTCTAAAATAAGAAAAACGCAGCAAAAGATAAACAAGCTGATCGGGATTGTACATGGTCCCGTTATTTAAGTACATAACACGATTAAACTAAGGATTAATTGTTAACTCCCCACCTTTTGTAAGCACGAGTTTAAAAACTCCCACCTTTTGTAATTTTTTTAAAAATCTCCCACCTTTTCTAAGCAAATCGTTATTGACTCCCACCAAAAGTAGATTCCGGCCCCAAATTTGAAAATTAAGCCCAAATTTATTTTTTTTATTCCCATTTTACCCTTTCTCCTTTAAATCCCCACTACCTATTTCACAAACCTTCTAAGGGCATTTCGGTCAACTAATTTATTTTTTTGGTCGGAAAGTAGTTTAGGTGGTAGTATTTAATAAAAGTGTTACAAAAGGTGGGAAATTTTTAAAAAAATTAGAAAAGGTGGAAGATTTTAAAATCGTGCTTACAAAAGGTGGGAGTTACCAAATGACCCTTAAACTAATATAAATAAGACGATAAATGAAGTCATCCCGAGCACCAATCAGATGCCATGACCATAATCGTATCATTATTCGGCTCGAATACACTTCTATTCCAATAATTTCCAAAAGTCATTTCAATCATTGGTCTTTTCTTCTTTACTTTAGTTAGGGATTTTTTTTGCAAATACTACTTTTCTTATAACTCTCTTTAAGAACATTACATTTTTTTTCAACTTTTGGAAAAAATACATTTATTTATTTATTGTAATAAACAACCAAAATACATTTACCGACCATTTTGGACAACATTTCGACATTTCTAGATTCTATGGATGCAATTAAGAGTTGTTTCATAGTTAATGACATAATATTTTCTTACAAAACTAACAAAACTCACTCAATGATTGACAAAACTGACAAATTCCAATACTTTGTGAATGCATTGTCGAAGTTTTTACAACACATATTCAATAACATAGAGGATTAAAATTAAATAAATCCACAAAGTCGCGCGTTAAAAAAGATCAACAGCGAAATGTTTGACCAAAATGTTCGAAAAATGAATATCAGTATTTAATTCAAAAAAAAAAAAAGAAAATTAAAGGTATTTGTTTCCAAAATTTATAAATAAATGTCCGAAAAATATACTCCGTAATTTTTATCAAAATTAAAATCCTTGGATTAACATAATTCAGTGCATGTAGCCTCAATGAACAAAAATTTAAATACCAAAAAAAAATGGGCCGAATGAAATGTTTCCATTGTAAATTTTTAAGGGACGTACTCTTTACAGAAAAGATTTACTCGACACAGAGAAAATGTTCCCAAACTGCCCTCCTCAGTTTCCCCTCAACCTCCTCAACATATTATTTTCCTATCAAAATTTTAATCTGTAAAGAGTATTATTACTCGACACAGATAATTTTCACTCTGATTTTCGCCCTGCACGAATTTTTTTTAGACCACCAACGCGAGACCGATCCACCACCCACCATTTTCGGCCTCCGCCATTTTCATCACCCACCATTCCCGGCCTCCGTCGACGAATGACCCCATGAACCCGCGACCCCCCTCCTCCCCAAAAAAACTGCCTGTTTTTTTTTGTCATTTTTTAACATGAGCTCATGAGTTCAAATTTCCATATATTCATTTTTTTTTATTTCTTTTCAATGTGTAACTATTTTCAGATTATTTACCACATATTTTCATTACTTTCATGGCTTTTAACGTTTTAACTATTTAAAATATAAATTTATTTTTAAAAAATATAATTTAAAAAAAAAAAAAAATAAGAAGACCAAATTATCAATCCTAATTAAAATAAATTAATGAATCCAAAAGAACAAAAGAAAAGAGAAAAAAAAAATAAACATATTAATTCATTCATTCGTAATCCCCAACCCCCTTAACCTCCGACATTCCCCTCCTCCGCACACCCCAATAACGCCTCCGCCGCCCGTACCCAAAACCTTAATCTCCCTCGTGCCTCCCACCGCCTACGACATACCCACGCTCTCACCGCTACCACGACGCGAATCGGCCCCACCTTAACCCTGTTGTTGGAATTTTGGCAGCGGAAGTATTGTGGACTCGTAGTTTCCAAACATGGATCTTTTATTTATATGTATAAATTATGTGATATAAATGACGGGGGAGAGTGGTGGGACCTACGACTCCTCCATGGGAGTCTAAGATTACACACTTTGTAAATGAATCATATCACCTATTTTTATACTAATGCATGTGATACTAAATTATTCTTAGATATTTCTAAAGAAGTTACTAGAACATTTCACATTCTAGAAAAAGACTTTAAATGGACAAATTTAGATTAATTCCTACAAGATTTTTCTAGATTAATGTTTTAACAAACTCCGCCAAACCCACCACCACATTCTAAGTTTATGGGCTTTTATTGTAAAAAATCTTAGTTTGATATTCAGAAATTTATTAATACTCAAAAACTCAATTAATGCTCGGAAACTTATTAATAAAACTCAAAAAAATGTGAGTAGGATGTAGAACATCAGATTCATAATCCTATTTTCCTTAATGCAATTTGAAATACTCTACAAATCCGAACTTATTAGATTTTCTTGAGACTAAAAAACCGTGACGCGATCCAAAATACGAGATGAAATTGACAAATTATGTTAGGGTGCAAACCCAAGTTCCAACTTGATTAGATGACATGATAAAAATAAAGTGTAACATGCGTCCTGATTTGGTTAGATGATGCGTCAAAAATGTGTAAGCTTTACTTTATTAAAAAAAAAAAACTCCAAATCCATTTCAATGAATTACATTGAGGATGACACAATTATTAAAAAAAATGAAAAAAAGTAAGGATATACTGTAATACTCTCTCTGTCCCAATCAATTGTTATCAAATTTTTATAATTTTTATTAATACAAAATAAAAGATATTGGTGGCGTAAAATGCGTCTCGGCAAATGTGAAAAGCAAACGTTAACAATCGGATGAATCGGAGGAAGTATTAATTTTTATAATCTAAAATTAATAAAGGTAGGGGTACGGATAAGGCGCGTATAGGCGGGCGGGGCGGATGTGGGGCGGGTCTTTGGTGAAAACCACCTCCGCTCCACGACCCATGGCGGAGGACACTTTTCATACCCATCCCCGCTCCACGACCTGCTAAATCATCCTCCATACCCGTCCCAACTGAGGCGGGTGCGTTGCGAGACCCGCATTCACCCGCCCGGTCAAAGCCCGGACCATGGGCTGGGCCTGGATCAACTTCTTCGAGCAAACAGTCCGCCAACCGTGCCCACCAACCCGTGGTTTGGGCCTGGGCTCACTTCTCGCCAACCCAGCCCGGGCCATGGCCACGCCTAGACTCACATGAATCTTGAGACAAGACTCCCCTTAAGACTACCAATAATCTTACCCCTACATATCATGATATCAATGATCTATTGTTATTAATATATTCAATATTGAAAAACTTGTGGGGTCGGCTGACCCCAGAAATTTGGAGGAGGTTTTTTATTGATCGAAGTTCAAAATGAGTCATGTTGGACGAGTCAGGTTAGGTAATTTTCGAGTGTAGTTACTTTATAAGGTCTAGATCAAATGAAAGTTCTGAACATTTTGTTTCCTGACATAACTGGTTCCTGGACACTCTCAGGACGCTCTCGAGGACTCGAATGATTGCATAACAGAGTCCCCCTGTGTTGCAAAGCCGGTAGTTTACTCACCTCTCCCGACCTCATTGTTCTCAAGTCTATTAGAGAATGTAAGCAATCCAGGACACAAGAAAAATGGGTCGTCACCGATGAGAAAATCACACAAGACTGATGATGAGCTCGGTGAGCTGAGAGCTCCACTATCTACAATCTATGTTAAGAACCTCTGCATTTCGCCTTCCTCATGGAAACCAAACTGGACGCCTAGGGGAAGTAGAGGCAGAGACGTTGTCTCGTAGTGACTCTTTCAGGTTGCATGGAGAAACGGAACCCGATATACTGATACGTCTATAATGACAAACAACCCAAAAACGGACTGTAAACAGGAAAATCATGTACATTTTGGTATGATGTCTGATGATAGGCTACTACTGAGGATGATAGGTAAAGAGGGTGCATTTCTTGGTGTATAATTTGAGCCAAGTTGTCTTCACGTCTGTCGTGAAGACTCTGTTGACGGTTGTTGAATGTTGATCCAACATCATATGTCATGATTTACTATGTACTATCATTAACGCTAAAGCCACTAAGGGTGGATTGTAAACATACCGGTAGTGAAAGGAGCGGATGCACAAGGAATGTCCACAGGTGGGCAAGACCATCTTGGTGCCTGTTTCCATACGAATTCCGCAATCTTCATCCCTTTCCCAATCCTTATCATAGAGCTTTCTTCTATCGTCAACTCTCTTCTGGCTGTCCGACATCCTTGTTTGTTTCTTATTATCGTCGAGCTCAATCAAAGTACCATCTAGCGTCATAAGTGACGGATAAATGACAGCTGCACGGACAAAATTTGCGGGCACATCGTTTTCGACATCCCTGAATAAAGAGAACATAACTTAAGAAAGATCGAAAATTATTTTCGATCCTACCAAAGAATTCCCTCAAGGTGGCTTGTTGGTGATTTAAGTGAAAATTACCGGTTCATTTAGGGTATTGAGTTTAATTCAAGATGGCCAAGACATTGGATACTCAACTTTACAATCAAATTGTGACACAAAATCAAATGATCAACTCTACGTTACAATCAAATTGTGACCCAAAATACATCCTTCGTCCCGATCAATAATTTACGTTTGTTTTTTCATGTTTGTCCTCGCTTGTTTTGTTTTATTATTATCTTTAGTTACATAATAGTAAAAAAGTAGACCATGTGGATGAGATTGATACAAAATTGACAAAAATAAAAATGGGAAAAACCATGAAATTTTCTTTTAAGAAAAGTTGGAAGAAAACGCTGTAATGGTAGAAGTATAAAATTTTGACATTCTTAATATACTTACGAAAGAGAAATCAAACAATATCACACATGAATGTATTTTATGTGTACTTTTAAAAAATGTCAACCTTTATGAATCGTGTCCCAAAAGCAAACGTAAACTATTGATTGGGGCGAAGGGAGTAACTATGCATACACCAGTTGAGGAGCAACAAGCATTCGAAAACGTTACAACGTACATGACAAATTGCTGCATAAGAAGATGAGATGACTGATCTTAATACACTTTCTGCAGACTTCATTAAACACGTCTTGACTGCTACTTAAACCGTAACTACACCGAAGTTTCGATTACTTTTGCAGGTGGAGGCCGAAATTTTAAGGTTGGAAGCGTTGAAATCTAGCAAGTCCTGAAGAAGAAGGCAGAGCTAGAGGAGCTTTGTGG
This sequence comes from Gypsophila paniculata, assembly GCA_032274805.1. Taxonomy (NCBI): domain Eukaryota; kingdom Viridiplantae; phylum Streptophyta; class Magnoliopsida; order Caryophyllales; family Caryophyllaceae; genus Gypsophila; species Gypsophila paniculata. Next base: position 978 of record JAUEKU010229367.1, on the reverse strand, counting down.
GAAGACACATTGCAGCAATTGAAACTGGTATCGTTCTCATTACTCCAGTCTCCCGTGAGTATATATATTAATGCCGTCACTGTGTTGGAAATCTTGCTACTGCCTACTGTAGGATGAAAACAGATACAATGCAGGAAGAGACGCTCATCTTATCATGAAATGCGCTGAAAAAGCTTGGATATTAGTTACTAAGCTTCCTGGTGATTACCGCGATATTTTCCTTGTTACACCTGATATAGCCTATAGCACTATTTCTCACAAATAGATTTTATTGATGAATTATGCTTTTCTCCCAAGTGAAGGCAACTACCCTAAGTTAGCTGATCTCTCGAATTGGAAATAAAATTGTATTTGTCGTTGAAAAATTTGCAAGTTATTACCATAATCCTTGCTGAGGTCGACTCTATATCTTAATTTTCATAGTTTTGTAGGGATGGTAGAGGCGCTAGCTGCAAAGGCTCTTAGCTGGGAAAATGAAAGAGGGCTGGTGTTTGTAGCGTGCTCTTACCTTGTTGTCTGACTGTAACTTTGTCTCAGATTCGTCTACTTACCTTACTGGAGGAGTACATGATACTACGGCAACAGAAGGAACAAGAGAAGAAAAGACATCAGGAGTACATTATATCACGATCATCTTAGAGTGGTTTAAGAAAGACATACACATTACTGTGATATCGAATTTCAGGAACAGAAGAAACTTCAAGGACAGTTCATCACAGAACAAGAGGCAATGTTCGGCTCAAAGCCGAGCCCAATAAAGAGTCGCAAGAAAGCTTCCAGAATGTCTATGGGAGGAGGAAACAATCGAAGACTGTCTGTTGGAGGGAATATCTGTTATAGGAGTAGTGCAAAAATAGACCTTAAAATAAACTGACAGCTGTAAAGACCGTAAAAGGGAAACTTATCTGACAGACAGGTTGTGACGTGACGTGAGGTCACTGTCCTAAAGTCGATTATGCCCCGTCTACTGCACACGGT
>JAUEKU010229366.1:0-25161 GCA_032274805.1 Gypsophila paniculata | reverse complement strand
CGTATCAAATCAAATCATCAAATCAAATATCATTTTATTTTATATATATATTTTTATATTCTTGAATATTCTAATCTCACTTCTTGCGCCACATATACACACCACAACACACTATTATTATGAGTCTGTAGCTTGGCGGTGAAGCTTTGCGGTTAATCTCACCTCACCTCACCTCACCTCATCTTTTTTCCGCCATTGAAGAACACAGGAGAGAGAGAAAACAATAAAATAATAAAATAATAATAATAAAAGAGTTTTGTGACAGAGAATATAATGGTAGTGATGACGCCATCGTCAAAGAAAGAGGATGAAGGTTTTCAAGGAAAGGTTAAAATTGGAGTTTGTGTCATGGAAAAGAAGGTGAAGTGTGATTCTGAGGTTGTTTTAATATATTTATTATTATTATTATTATTATTATTATTATTATTATTATTATTATTATTATTTTGAAAATTTATGCGTGAAATTTGAAAATTTTTATTATGTTGATATTTCGACATATTTTCTAACTGTTTTCTTGATTTCATTTCGCTATTTATTAGTAGTATTTTTAAAGAATTTAAATCGATGTTTATTTTACAAATGTTTCGCATAAATGTCGCTTGCATTCAAATTCTGGATTTTCTTGATTTCATTCGCAATTTATTGAATTTTTTGGAAGAATTGAAATCGATTTTTATGCGTCGAATTTAAAAGAACAACTCCGTTTATAGAAATGTTTCACGGAAAATGATGATTTTATTCAAATTCTTGAATTTCGCGACGACATAATGTGAAATTTTTGTAGGCTTCTTCGGCGCCGATGGGGCAAATACTCGAAAGATTGGAGGCTTTTGGAGAATTCGAGGTTTATTTAATTAATTAATATTATATTGATGATTTATTTGAAATGTTAGAAAAATGTGAGTGATAAATTGTTGTGGTTTATTTATGTGTAGGTTATACTTTTTGGTGACAAAGTTATTCTTGAAGATCCAGTGGAGAGGTACATTTTCTTCAATTGATGTGAAAGCCTGAAAAATTTATTTAGAAAATGTTGTGGAATCTTTTTCTTATTATTATTATTATTATTATTATTATTATTATTACGAGGGATGCTATCTATCTTTTAATTTGGACATTCTCTCCTACAGTATCTCTTATTCCTCTCACAATCGAATAAACAATGTATATAAGAATTCATGTGGACCATCCCACATATATAATATTTTAATCGTTTGTGAGAGGAGAAGCTTGGAGAGAGTACCTGAAAGAGAAGGTAGATAGCATTACTCTATTATTATTCTTATTTGTATTATAGAGTTCTTCATATTATTTTTTTCATTTCGATTTTTTAATTGAATTTTTGGGCGTGGAGAAGTTGCGGCTGATGTTTGTTAATTGCCACTTGAAGTAGTTGACATGACAAGTACGACTAAAAATTTTGTAACATTGATGAGTCAATATTAGTCATAGAAGCGTGGCTTTAATTTAACATATCGTCCGCCATTCTGAGGCGGCATGCATGTTAGCCATCTAATGGTGCAATTGCCGTGATCAGGCTGCAACGCTGATCAAGTCTAACCGATATGTTAGCATATTATATATGGTATTTCGTATGGTGTAACGATCACAATCAGCCTGCGGCGGCTGATTACAAGATCAAGTTCAAAACCGATATTTAATATAGAATACCATGAGTACAAGTTAAAATTGTTCCGCTAGCGTTACTTAGTGCATTTTTATTCTTGATTAATTTGCAGAAGTTGGTGGGATGTTCTTTAATTTTGTAGGTTGGCAAACCTTCCAAAATTTCGTATTGCTTTAGTGTAGTGTATTGGTATTTTCCATGTTTGATTATCACTGAAAGAGGATTTGAAACCGTGAATAATACGGAGATTTGGATGTACCTAAATTAGTGAACTTTAGATAAAGTATACTTTGCTTTTTATGTTGTGTACTGGTATCTGATGTACTAACTATTAGTCTATTACAAGTGGAATTATTTTATTTTATTTTATTTTATCTTGGGCTCTATATTTTTCTATAAGTCTTAGCTGACACTTAAGCCTTTTTTTTTGTTAATGTTTCTCTTTTTGTTTTATCTTTTATCATCGCAGCTGGCCTTTGTGTGACTGCCTTATTGCCTTCTATTCTTCGGGCTATCCTCTTGAAAAAGCTAAGGCGTACACCGCTCTCAGGAAGTAATTTCTTAATTTTGCAATGGTTTAAATCAGCATGTTTCTTTTCTTCATCATTGCATCACATACTAATGTATGTGACCACTGTTTTAAAATCCCGGACTATACATCTCGTACCGCCCAGGGTACATTGGCATGTTATGCTGCCGAGATGAGATATCCCGAGATGTATAGGGTATAATATCAATTGGATTAGAGCTGACTCTGTTATAACGTGCATCGGCCAACTTAGTTCGATACAGCCTGTGAAGCGTTTGAGATGACCGTGTTTATTTGTACGAGCCAATCTTTTTTAACACAAAATAATAAGAATCGCATAATATTGCTCAAATTAATTATCTTATATACTCTCTCTAATCCATCTATTTTTTTACATTTGTTCAAAATTCCCCTCACAAAAATGTCAAACGTGAAGAATTGGAGGGGTCGGAGATATATTAAATAGACAATATATGATAAATTTTTGACAAAGCTTTTAGAAATAAATGTCGCCATGATAACCGTGACCTCGACCACGACAGCTGAGACAAGTAAAATTCATTCGCGGAACTGTTATAACCGCTACTATAACTAATACAGAGATTTAAAACCATGCATGTGACTAGCGTGTCACTTTGTGAATCTTGGCCATCTATGTTGCTCGGACTATTCTGTTTGTCGTACGTACGTGTGTCAGACACCACAGACTTGGACATAGTATGGGCATTTGCCACTTGTTTTAATGTCAAATCATGACTTTGTTTAAAAAATATCAGTTTCTTATCACATAAACCTTTTCTGATACTTTTAGCCAAGATCGAGCAACAGTGATTAGGCTGATATAGGTCTATAGCTGAATTTTCAATAATGTTCATCTGGCGTGTGATGTTGCTTTGAAATAATCAAATTACATGCAAGACATTGGTCACTGAACACTCAGTCTGTTGGCTAGGCTTTCATGATTTGGAAAAACTGGTGACTGAGTGTCCTCTTTTTCAGTAGTATTAATGCACTTGCTTGACACACATTTTAATATTTAGTGGATCGCTTATTAGTTGTGTAATAGGGGATGATGTTGCTGCCTCAGGCCTTCGTTCCATTACTGTAGTTCTAATTTGAACTTTTGTGCTCTCCTGTGGTGTCTGTTTTAGGCCATTTCTAATCAATGAACTAGAACCACAACATCTGTTGCATGACAGAAGAAAAGTTTATGAGGTACCTACCATGTTTCTAATGATACATTGCTCTGTTACATGATACATGCACACCACTTCCATACATGATACGTTCCTTCTGTTATTTTTGGGATAAAGAATATTTTGGCTTTGATTGCTTGCTATTGAAATCAAATTCAGTGGACAACGTAATTGAAAATAATCTTTCTTCTGTATGGTTGTACAAACAAAAGATAGGGAAAGGAGAGAGGAAAGTTAGCTTTGCTTTTGCCAGTCCTTTGAAATAAAAATCGTAGCTATTTTTTCGTAGGTAGTGCGAATTCTAATAGTGAACCAAATGATCATTTTTTTTAATCTAGAAAACGTAGTAGCTTCCTTGTTTGTTAGTATATTCTCCTTCAAAATTCTCTAGCTACCCTCTTATTAAAGCAATAGGTTGTAATTCATAGAAAATAGTCGTCACTTTTTGCTCAAAATTGTGATATAAGAACAAACACTTGATCCTCATGGTCTCTCAATGGTGAAAGACCTAAATGTCATTCATGATTCATTCTACTGGTTGTGTTACACTTTAATTTCCTTTCCATTTATCATCTCTTATATTCTCATTTAAATAGCACTGATACTATTGTTTCTTTTGTAAATGTAAGCGTCTTGAGATGTTCGGGATTCCAGTCCCTAGATATGCGCTCGTAAACAGAGCATATCCATATGAAGAAGTAGATTTCTTTTATGAAGAAGATGATTTTGTTGAAGTTCATGGTGAGCGTTTTTGCAAGCCATTTGTTGAGAAACCTGTTCACGGTGAGCCAATATTCTTTTGAAGTTCTTAATGGGCATATCGTCACCCCTTTTTCTATTTGGATACAAGTATATCTACAAACACCACTGACGCACCTCCATGTACACATTTTTCATTTAGAGTAATTTTCACCGTTTTATTAAAGCAATAATTTGGGTCTGCATCGCTGTCTTTCTATTATTCAATCTGATTGTTTGCCAGAAAAGGCTCATACACTGCGATCTACCTATAGTAATTTTGTGCAGTGATATTCTGACTTAGAATTCAGACATGAGTAGAATCCACTTAACTCTTTTGGTTTCAGTTGAAATGCTTGTACAGTGGCCTATTGACATCTTGGTACGAGATTAATTAATCTTTTTTTTCCTTGTTCAGATTAATGAATCAGTGGGCTCTAGGGTAGGCTGTTAATAAACATATTACACTGTAAATGATACCTCATACATAATACCATGTCATCAATCCATGTCTTCACTCAAATCTTATCAATCTATATCTAACAACATGCACCATAGTGTAGAGGGCTCCATGCTCATCAATCTCTCTCGGTCATACTATTTTGTGCTTATCATTCCGCATTGTTGCTTTCAGCTCTTATTTCTTATAGTGTTCAATGTACCACTTGCTCCTTATCTTTTTAGTAGTCCATTTGTGGTACGGTTCTATGTGCGAGCTGAGGTCGATAATAAACTATAAGTTGTCAAACCATATGTTGATGGACATAGAGTATAGAGTACGAGCATATTGCACAAGCCTGACGAGGGTCCGTACTCAACTAATTGGCATTAGAAGGAGCTGACTGTATTGATTGCATGTAACACCCACTTTGGTCACCTCAAGATTTCATGGTGAAACTACTAGCTCATAAATGAATCCTAATTCCTAGGACTTTTGCTCAACTTTTGTTTACTTCTAGATTTATTTAATGTCACCATCTGATTTGATTATAAAAGTAATATCTTGAAGCATATTGTGCACAGAGTGACAGACTTACATCTTTGTAATTTTGACATTGCACTTCATGCTAATTTTTTCTTCTCTTTTTATTTGTGTTTTTGATTAGGCGATGATCATAGCATAATGATATACTATCCCAGTTCTGCCGGGGGTGGAATGAAAGAGTTGTTTAGAAAGGTGAAATTATATTCTTATTCGCTTTTATGTTAAGCCCCCTCCTCCTGTTCCTATTATGTTAAATGGTGTCTATATTTCCAGCCATCAGTGCACTTTTTTTAATTATGATGGATCACAAAATTGCGAAATCTTCCAAAATCAACCTCCTCTTTAGATAGGGTGAGGCCATGTATTTCAAGATCTTTGCGGATCACCCTTCACCAGAGGTATATTTACTGAGTAGATGTCATTGACATATAATAATGATTAAAACTCAACATAAATTTTTTTAAAGACATGCTTCGGTAATATATATGGGCTGCAACGGACTAGTGGACTCTCTGATTTTGGTTGTGACTGACTTAGAAATAAGGCTACGTATATTTAAACCTTTGAAGACCTTGTAGCTTTCACTCTATTCCTAGCATACCTACCAAAAATCACCAGTTAATGATATTTTTGTAACCCTCATGAGCTGCAATGAATATCTTGAATTTTCAGGTTACTTGATTAGTGTATTATGTAATGTGCCAGTGCTCAGTAAATAAGCAGTCATCAAGGGATGTTAAGAGAAGTCGACACACATTCTTCTCCTTGCATTTTGCCATGAAGGAATGCAGGATCTTTGTCTTTGCTCTAAAAACATAATACTCTGTAAAAAAGGTGGTTTTAATTTCTTGGAATTGATGATCATGCTTAAGCATGGCAAGTTACTGAATTTGGTAAGCTAACTTCTTCTTGAAATTTGGTGGTGTATTGTGGATGACAAGGAAATAGAATGTGGCGAAAGTGTAAGCCTCTAGGATGGTTACACTTTTATCAAGGCTTCCAACTGTTTGTGTGATGCTCTTCACTGTGAGAGATCTTTGATTCTTTATTTTATCATTCGTGGCACGTATGCTGGTTTAAGGGCACACTGGTTTGTTCTTGACCCATTTGTGTCCTGACAAAGTTCGCCATAGGCCCATAGTGTCATGCTTAGTCGTGCAGCTATAAGCAAAATGATTCATGAGTTTAATTAACGCTAGTACTCTTACTTGATCCATTTTGCTTTGTAGACATATTAGCACCTATAGGCAAAAATTACAAAACAGCTTCTACTTAAGAATTGAGATAAACTTAACTAATCTTTTTCGAACTTTATTACAGTGATTGGAGACAATTTAGTTTAAGCAATCAACTATTTTTCTGTTTTAAAGTGGGATATCATGGGCAAGCCCTATACAGCGGCACATTGTTGAAAACAAGTGATTGTTTAATTTTGTCCTTTTTCCTAGTGTTGTAGTAGGGCATTGTAATTGACAGTTGCCGGGGATCCTTTGGAAGTTATTTACTTGGCTGTGTACTTGTTTTTAGCAACTGGTAATTGATTAATTTTGCTTTCAAATTGCCTAACTGTGAATTCAACATTGGCTTGCATTCTTACCTTTCCAGGTAGGCAATCGTTCGAGTGAGTTCCATCCTGACGTTAGAAAAGTGAGGCGCGAGGGATCCTATATATATGAAGAGTTCATGCCTACTGGTGGAACTGATGTTAAGGTTAGTCATTTTTCTGCAGCAGCAGATCATTATAGCGGTTATAAGTTGTATGCCTTCAGTTTCCTGCTCTGGGTGTGTTTTGTTTACATTTGGTTTTATTCATATGTTTAGTGGAATCGTAATTTTTTCTATAGCCTGGAGGTCTGTATAAAATAAGTCAATAGCGAAAAGGAAAATTAAATATAGCTACCAACTTTGGCCTGTTATGAAAAGGGATGTCGGGGAACCTATCCTAAGTCAATTTGATGCTGTAACAATTATATTTTTTCTATTTAGGCACTTGTTCGCGGTTTCTCGTGAAAGCCAGTGGGCTGCTGGAAATTCTAGGCTTTTATGTAACTACTGAATAAAAGATTGTCAATGTTCACAAAATAGACAATTCTGTTTCTTCTGCATAGTGCTGCTTGTATTCGCGTACACAAGTCCTTTGTTCCAAAGTTACATACTCCATGCCTGAGATACATCAACAGCCTCTTTAGCTTAAGTGATTTTCCCATAGCAGAAAGAAGCTAAGATACTTCAGCATTCCACTTTCCCATAGCTAAAAGAAGGTTAGGTACTCCTCACATGTCATTACGACAATATCAGCATGGCATTACACTTTGACACTTCACTTATGGCTCAAATACTGATAATCTTCACAAAACAACCATGCATGACTCCCCAGCATGGCACTTGCACCACTTGCAGCCTGGTAGGAGTGACATAGGAAGAAAGTTGCAATGTGATTTAGGGGCGCGTTTTGCTCTTTCAGTGTGTGTCTCAACAAATGCTTTTGATGCCTGTTTAGGAGGTTTTTATTCCTGAAATTACATCTTCTGGTCGTTTCATATTAGTTTCCTTGTTTTATCTTTTTATATCTTTTCTTCTTCTTTTAGCTTAGAAATATGCCATTTATAGGTATACACAGTTGGGCCAGATTATGCTCATGCTGAAGCAAGGAAGTCTCCTGTTGTTGATGGTGTTGTTATGAGAAACCCTGATGGAAAAGAGGTATTGATTTTATCTTGTGAACTGATATTTTTGTATATGGAAGTCGAGCTCTTGTCATTCCTTCTTCAGTCGTCTAGCTTTTGCTGCCTCTTGGTATTTAAAACTCTGAATTATTCTCAGGTCTTTAAACAAATATGCTTAATACTTAATTATGTTTTCTGCCATGAATGTCCTGAAAGGATATTTGCTATCTGAACATGAAGTTTAGGATGAATAATTGTCCCAAGTTCGCGAATTAGAAAATTTTATGACACAACCAGGTTGAGTGTTGCTTATGATCAATAAGCTGGGATGACTAGCATTTGTAAAAGGATATGTTTCTTGATGACGTTAAAGAAGATTTCGTGATCAAGGACTATATGAGCCTGATCAATTTAGAGATCAAGGGCCCAGTGTCTATTATCGGTTTCCTTCATGGTTCATTTCCAGAAGCAAAAGATGAAAGCTGGATTGAGTTAGTGCTTCATCAAAGGTTTGCATCAATAGATGTGTTGTTAAAAAGCTACCAACTCTATATATGTGGAACATTGTATATTATAAAGTCCAACATGACATGGCTTGTGATTGGAATGGAACCTTTTCAAGGACGAGCTAGACTAACTGTTTATTCATATCTCTTGAGAGGTCTCAGTGGTGTATTGCTGAAATCCCTGATTCCCTGTTACCGTAGGTAGTGCTATAGTGTTTCACACTTCCCCAAACCAAAGGGGATATTGTTTCTTTTTTAGTTATCATACATAGAATATTGAATATTCCTGTAGGTGTTGTTAGTGGAACATTGTATTTGCAATTTCAGCAGTCATAAAAACTTTGGTCTCATGTCGTTTCTCTGATTTGTGGATGACTTGGGTGGCGAAGGATGGTAAGAGCCTAAGACATGCCTTATTGTTATTGGATAAGATCTGAAAAAAAGGAAGTGCAATGATATTCTTTAGACTATATTCAATTGTAGCCAATTTTCTTGGTGTATTGCTTTATTACTAATCTTTGTCTTTATATACATGACAGTCATCTACTTAATCGATGTTTCTGTCCTATCTATGATGCTCGCTATTACTAAGCGACCAAGGGTTTCTTGGTGTGGAATCTAAGGGAATTACTTTGTCTGGTAGGTGAGATATCCGGTGCTTCTTACGCCCACAGAAAAACAAATGGCAAGAGAAGTCTGCATTGCTTTTAGACAAGCAGTAAGTGCGATCATCTTATATTTACTGCCAGTTAACATTCTGGAACAGCATTTTATGTGCAAATCCTATTGTGTTAGTCACCGAGAACATTTGGCAGTCTTTATCATTCTACCTTGGCTCCCCTTACAGTAGTATAGTTATCAATTTAGTGCATCTATTGCATTCTGATTGGTTGGAAGTGTTTTGACTGTCAAGAGTTTCAATTTATTCTCGCACTGTTTGTTTCTTAAATTTGACACCTCTATAAAAACGCAGGGGTCGGGAACTTCTTTTTCTGGTTTTTTTTTTTTTTTGCAGAATAGTTTTCTGCACTCTTTCCTTTGAGTGCGTAAATCATGGTACAGACTCTACAGTAGGAGTGCAAGTAGCTGTGCTTGTCTTTGCAAGTGGACTTGTCTTCAAATTATCAGCCTTTGCTATGTCACCTTAAATATTTTTGTCTGCTTTAAGTGATTATTGATTGGGCTTAGAGAATCTGTGGGAACTGCTAGTCACAGTATAAATAAAGCTCTAACACTTCTCTTCACTGTTCAGAGAACGAGAGGTGACAGATTGAAACGTTTTAAGCCATCTGTTGTGTAAACTACATGTGACTAGAACTTCTAGGCAGTGAGTTTGTTACTTCAAATAAATCCATCAGATTAATGCGGAAACTTCTTTTTCCATTCTCAGCTAGTAACATTGATAATCTATTAGAATATGGAGTGGTCAAGAATCTGGAACCACAGGGTTCCTGGATAATGTTCTGCGCGCATTTGGCGTGGATGCATTTTTAATGAAATATCATATCTAATGCGATTTTAGTATTATGATTGTTGCATTAATCACAAACTCTGCTTTTCAATAAAATTTATTGACATTTGTTTTTACATCTCTCTCTTCCAGGTCTGTGGATTTGATCTGCTGCGTTGCGGCGGAAGGTCATATGTTTGTGATGTAAATGGATGGAGTTTCGTTAAAAATTCTCACAAGTATTGCATTTACTGTCTTCTTCTCTTTCGTGTGGATAGTCTGCCTTTTGTTGCCTGCTTTTGTGTGATGTGGCTTTTTGCTCTTTTCCTGCTAAGTTTATCATATCTAGATTTGGCCAGTTTTAGGTATGTCATCGTGAATCGTTACGGTATGTGGTGGTGAGGACCCAAAGGTTCAAAGTATGCTATAGAAGTAATAACTCGAAGAGCTACTCCTTAACCTTAACACCTCATACCTCACTATAACTTACCTTGAGGTAGTCCTTTCCCTAACATGCTTAGGTATTTGCTAAGAATCAACTTCACATTCTCACACCTTCCTTCAAATTTGCTTTTGGTCCTTATTCACATCGGATCCCTTCTTACTGAATCTTATGAGAAAAGTTTTGATCGTGAGCTTCAAACTTTATTTCAGATAGGGAGTGCAAGTAGGTAAGATAGTAATGGCTGACTGCGTTTTCAGGCTTTCTTCTCATTTTGGCTTGTTGAGTTTCATGATCTCGTGAAGCCTTGTACAAGGATAGATTTACACAAATTTTTCCGGTAACACGGTTGCTGGTTGCATTGGTGATTGGTCCTTTCTAAATGGGGGAAAAAGGTTGTTTCTCAAATGAAGTCCTGACAATTGTGCGTTTGACAGAATTATGGTTTCCTTTGTCCATCTGCTTTGTAATGGGAAATTTGATTTCCTGGCTAGATATTGTATCTTCTGAGCTCATTTGGGCTAGTCATTAGATGGGCGAAGAGCTTTTTTGTTGCTCATCAATCAACTCCTGTCTATGAATAGGTAACTAACTAACTACCAATAATATTAAGACTCGTTCTGAATATTACTCAACGCATATATCATTACATTCGTTCCTTAACAACATTTATTTCTCCCCTCTTTAACTTCACTAAAATTTGAAGCTATGTTTTCTTGAATTCTCGGAAAGCCCTTTTATTCATTAATTTTGGGACAGTCTCCAAGATTCTGCAACAAGCACCAAAGATTATCTTTCAGTTTATAATGATTATCTTTGCATTCAGTGTATATTTCAGATCTATCTACTCTAGTAATTAATGATCTTTTTTTTGGAAAATTAAGTTCATTTTGTGCTGCTTTTTTTTCTTCCCATGTTTCATATGATTAAATAACATGGTCTCTAATCTTTAGTTTAAGGATTTATAAATCAGTGCTCTCACACGTAGGTATTATGATGATGCTGCATGTGTATTGAGGAAAATGTTTTTAGATGAAAAGGCCCCACATCTATCTTCAACTATTCCTCCAACTTTACCATGGAAGTCCAAGGAATCGGTCAATGCTTCAGAAGGGCTTACACGGCAAGGTAGTGGTATCATTGGAACATTTGGGCAGGCAGAGGAGTTACGATGTGTGATTGCCGTACTTCGCCAGTAAGCTTTGCTCTTGACAGTATCTTCATATTGAAATTTTGAAAGCTGTTTCTATTAGCTGTACGGGTTTCTTAACTACTGATAGCTATTTAAACAGAGAAACTGGTCCATTGCTTTACTTTACCTCACAAAGGGAATCATTCTATGCTTTAATCGATTAATTAGGTAGCAATAGAACTCTCATTCTGTACATATATATTTGTTTCGTTTTCTTTATTGCCATGGAAAAATGAGAGGCCTTTTATTGTCTGGTTAAGGTCATTGGTTGACATAAGTGTTTTACAATCACAGTTTGGAAGGGTGAAACAAGTTATAATTCCTTTATATACCCTACCTATCTATTTCCTTTCTGCTTGTCTTGTAATTTGTCTTGCTATGTTCATGTCTTTTTCTTTACGAACTAATCAAATTTGGCACATGTAGTGGTGATAGAACTCCCAAGCAAAAAGTGAAGCTGAAGGTTACCGAGGAGAAGCTGTTGAATTTGATGTTAAAGTACAATGGTGGGCGTCCAAGAGCAGAGGTTTTACTTCTTTTTTAATTTAGAACTTTTTACATGTTTTTTTTTCTTCTTCTTTAATTTAGAACTTTTTACTATTTCCTCCCAGACAAAGCTGAAAAGTGCAGTCCAGTTACAAGATCTTTTAGATGCCACCAGGGCTCTTGTTCCCCGCTACAGGTAGGTATACAAAGTAGCGCTTTTATATGGGCTTTATATCATACATCAGACAAATAGGCATCCTTTCACTTCTCTGTAAACTAGAGCTTTTATGTGGGCTTTTATAAGGCACACAAATTAGTAGTAGTACTTTATGACTGTTTGATATATACTCCCATCTCTACAATGTATTCTTGTTTACGGATTTTCAGGCAGGCCTAATTTGTTCAGTTTAGTTAAGAGTTTATATGTGTTTTTTTAGTCTGATTGTTGCTGTGATGGAGAATCCTGTATGAGGTGGAATGAACCAATAGGTTGTTCTCTTCTGGCCTCCATAGACTTGACGAAGGCTTCATTGCTTGTTTATTGTGCATTCCGAACATTATCAATTCACTAATTTGAATTCTAATTTTAATATAATTAACAGGGCAACTGCCTTAGATATTCTGGTCAGCTTTTATTTTCTTCATATTCAAATGTATCTCGGCTTAATTCTGTATTGGTAATGGTTATCAATAAGCAAAATACCATATGCCTTCAGTTCTCTTCCATCTCCTTTTTACTCACTCTGGATTATCAAATAGGGTTTTAAATAGTTTTTTTTTTCCTCGTTCGTGGCGTTAGTTGTCAGATTACATCAAATCTCTATCAGAGTTTGGGATATCACAGATTTATCCTTCTGTAGTTCTATAGGTGTAATCAGGGGAAGTTTATTGCAAAGCGTTCTTCTTGATGGAACATCATACTAACTCTTACTGTGCTTTTATTGTGATAAACATTTCAGTGTCTTGTTGGTCTTTTCTGGAAACAGCTAGGAGAATTACCACGGTCACTCGTTTTGATGATTGGATCCTAGTGACACTGTGACAGTGAGATGGAGTACTATAGAGTGCTGCGTTTCCTGTATTTCTTGTGCTTAAGTTCCTCCTTGTCTGAAACTATGATATTCGACTCACTTTTCTCATCGGCAACCATGCCTGTATCCTACCTTACATTGAAGGATATGGTATAGGTGTGCCTGACACTGATTTGACATTTGTCAGAATAGTAGAAGAAAAGACTAGTCCATGAAATATTTTTCTATTTCATTTGAAAGACTAGATACATTTTTAAATATAACTGGATTTCAGTTTGAAGATAGTACCTTGTGTTCTATTCTCATTTCGATACAGTATTCGTTCCACATCCGACACTTGGCTGTGTACCTGTATGCGGGACCCCAATTAGTCTGGGTACATGCGTCTTAGATTGTCCAGATGAAGAGTTTGCTTTTATCAGCAATGTCTTAGCCATGCTTTTGTACTAAAATATAGCATACTCAATATTTTGGCTTGTCTAATAGCTTATGGTGTTATAGACCTGACAGAGAGAGTGACAGCGAAGCCGAGGATATTGAACATGCTGAGAAACTTCGTCAAGTTAAAGCCGTGCTTGAGGAGGTGATGTACTGACAAATTGTATTGAAGTCTTTTTATTGCATATGATTGTCGTTTCTGTGGTGAGTGCGCTGAGCAAAGATAGCCTCTTTGCATAAGGAGTGGTCTTTACTCTTTATAAGATACACGGATCTTTCTGATTCAAGCCACCAGTCTTTACTGCTGGGCTGGATAATGTTCCTTTTGGTTACCTTGTGATGCTTTTTATGTTGTAGACGGTTCTGTATGTTCTTTGTAACTGTATGATTTCGCCTGTTATATTTTTCTGAGATTACAAGTCAGAGTATCAAGTTTGTTGAATGTTCCCAATCATTCTTTTACAGGGAGGGCACTTTTCTGGCATATATAGAAAGGTCCAACTCAAACCATTAAAATGGGTCAAAGTACCAAAAGGTACTGGTGAAGGTGAAGAAGAAAAACCTGTTGAAGCTTTAATGGTTCTAAAATATGGAGGCGTTTTGACACACGCTGGCAGAAAACAGGTATGCCATTGTCTATGTCTATAGTGCCATGTGGAACTGGATTACTGATTTTTGTATTAGCTGGCTCTGGCTGATTATACTGGGTAAAATTACACCACCTCTTATCGTTGTAAGATTAATCTTACTAAAATTATTTTTACAGGCTGAAGAGCTTGGTCGATATTTCCGGAATAATATGTATCCAGGTATCAGACATATTATAATCTACACTTCCAATTATGGACTTAATTGCTCGTTTTCTACCCCTTTCTTTGACTTTGTTGTTCTAAGTTACTGTTCATACTTTAATAGTCTGTGTTTTACCTATAATATTTTATAAGCCATCTTGTTTTGATTATTTAATATGATCATACGATCCTGAAACAACTACTCGTCCCTACAGGCACTCCAAATCGCTCGCTGTTCTAGTGTTATGTTTGTACATATTATGTTTCAAGGTTGTCAGCTTTGAACCGTTGGCACTTCGAGACTTAACTTGCCCGCTGTGCCGTGTGGCTGACTCGACAGCGACACTTAACCGATATTCCTGATATAAAATTTCAAAAGTTTCATATAAGAGTAAGAAGATAAAGAAAACAAGAAGAGGGTGTACATCACCTGAAACAAAAATAAAGTGGAGAATAACACGTGAAGATCAGTGTGAGTAACTTAGCTTAGAGAAAAATGATAAAGCAATGTCAATTAGGTACGATTGTACAAACACAGTGAAGGCTAGAAGCAAGTGGCATATTTCTGTGTTATGCATTTTTAAATATGCCGACTATAAGTTCCATATATGTGCATTACTGCATTCTCGACGTGCTATTATACGCAAGTGCTCTCTCATTCAAATTGTGCAATTGATCTCCTTGCTCATGGTTGTGGTTGATATTTTTGATAGCCAAGCAATGGCACTTTTTACGACTCTTGTCCCAAGCTTATGCGTTTACGTCACTTTCCTTTGGGTTATTCTATTGGTTTTGGGATGGGAGGGGGTAGAAATAATGTTGTCGCGGAACTGTTGTCCTACAAGAAGGTTGTAAATTTTGTAATTCTGTAGGTTCACCTTACTATGAATACGTAGTATGGAGACTAATACACACCTAATCAGATGCTGAATTCTTTGATTCTGTACGTTTTGCTTCTCCATAAATGGTTTTGTTTCTGTAACACTCAGGTGAAGGCACAGGTCTTCTACGTCTTCACAGCACATACCGTCATGATCTTAAAATATACAGTTCTGATGAAGGGCGTGTGCAGGTATTTTCTTTGTGATATCATGTTTCTTTGTTAGTTTTCAACTTTTTCAGTTTAGTATTTTTATCTCTGTAGACATGTATTATTTTCAAATGATATTGACTCCTAACTGTGTGTGTTGTTGTAATATGAAATAGCATTCGATGCGATATATGCTTTTCTCCATGCAATTTTCATTATGAGTCAATCAAACACACTTTGTCTTTTCAACAGAAGGGATCCTTACCTTGCCTTGCCATATGCACGAGTCTTTAAGGCATTTTGGTAATGTTGAATACAGAGTAAAATACTTTTCGGCTTTTGATCTTTCATTTGTATGTGAACACTTTTGGCCTTTGTTCTTTCTTGTGTATGTGAAAGTCTACTCTAAATACTAATAGCATGTATATTATGTCTTGGATTGAGACTGATCTTGAAATCTGTTGTTGCAACCTGATCTCAGTGGCTGAGTGAAAAATTCTAATGATGCCACCTCTTATATTGTTTGTGCTGAACTTCAAAATTTTGATACCTTGGTCATTATGCGGTGTCATGGCGCACATTTCATGCCATGCTTATGCCACCTCTGAAATGTAATTTGCAGATGTCAGCGGCAGCATTTGCCAAGGGTCTTCTTGATTTAGAAGGGCAGCTGACTCCGATTCTTGTACGTTGTATTGCCTCTCTAGTCTATCTTCTAGTATGGTCCAATCATGTCTTTGTCATAGTTGACCTTGACCGCCATGCAGGTTTCACTTGTTAGCAAAGATTCTTCGATGTTGGATGGACTTGCTAATGCCAGCATTGAAATGGAAGAAGCAAAGGTTATTTCTGATTAGGAGCTTAGCTTATAGTTTATCATGTGCTCATGTGCCTGATCTCTTATCACTCTCCAACTTGGTTCCACCTTAAAATGTTACCATTTTGATCATGTGATTACATGCCTGCTCTGTGGCATAGTTGTGCATGTTTCCGGAGTTGTTTTATTCTTCTCTTCATCTCTTGTAGATGAGATTCATGAGAATTTTATTTAATGGAATTGTTATCTTATGGTATTCCTGAAGTCCTTATCTGTTTTGTGTCCGCTATTTTTTTTCCTTGAATCTTAAAATTCTGTTTCTGCGTATCAAGTTTGTAGGCTTCCGTCTTCTTTCTGACAAGACTTTTTGTTACCATTGCCAAAATTGTTCTGTCTGAGTGTCTCTTATTAAAGTTGAGGGGCTTTCTTCTTGTCTACACTTCTGTCTCTTTTGCATCGACCAATGTTGAACTGTGGGAACTTTTAGTCTTCTCTTCATCTGTTAACATTGTCCAATGTTGAACTGTTGAAACTTATCATCTTACCTAAAATTATTGTCCGTTTTTATGATTTCGTTACCTTGTACTCCGTTGTTTATAAGACAGATGTATTGGTTGGTAAAAAGATAATAGAACTTAGTACTAAAAATTAGTACTGTTTCTTGTTTGCTTCTCATTTCTGTAATCTTGATTCAGGCAAGGCTGAATGAGATAATAACATCTCGAGACCTGACCTCACTCAGTAATGGATCACCAGAATATCCCTGGATGGTTGATGGGGCTGGACTACCCCCTAATGCTGCTGAGATCCTGCCAAAATTGGTAATATTTGTAAAAATCCAATCTGTTGGGACTGTTTACGCCTCTGGCTATCTGTGAATGCTTTTATTACTCCTATTATTTCCTCACTTGTGCCTGCTCCCTCTGTTCACATGTTGCTAGTCACTAAGTACTGGGTTGGGTAGGTTTTTGAACTACAGCAACATAAACCTCATTGCTTTACTTTTTCATTTTATTCAGTACAATTTTCAATTTTTTTGGTGGACAGTTTCTTCCAACTGTTTTTATATAGAATCTGGATAATAGATCAATGAGGATGTGTAGCTGTATAGTCAGTTGGATTAGTGAGGAAGTGCAGCCAATATATAGCTAGTTGGACCACCGAGGATGTCCAACAAAATAATCAAGTCATGTGCATGCCTATACAAACTAATTGGATATTTTTAGCTCTATATCTCATATAGTAAGAGATGTAAACACTTGATAAGCGATAAATGAGCCAACGGAGCTCAGTAATCGGTTAAAGGCAAAATTATCATCTGTGGATGGTCTTAGTGTACATATGTTCTAGTGGTCTCCTTTTCTTCAATCCAAGTGCTTGCATCAGCGATTAGATGCATGCATGCCTGCAGGAAGCTCAAGTGCTTTACCCGTCTTTGATGGATAAACTCGTAATGTTACAGCTATATGTACTATTTAGTCATATGCTATTCATGCTTTAATGCTTAGATCCTGAAATGCATAAACTGCTTTAACCTAGCAATTTGCTTCACACTTAATGCATTAGAAATAACAGTGTGACTAGTTGCGGTATATGTTAGAGTGTGTATATTCGTCTGTGATATTCCCCATCTCTGGGTGATTTTACTCGACTGTTGTGTTCTATGAATTGGCTATTTGTTTTTGATCTCTCATATTTGCTATTTTCTTGATGTAGGTTGAGCTAACTAAGAAGGTTACTGAACAAGTGAGATCTCTAGCTAAGGATGAATATGAAAAACTTGCAGAAACGAGCTCATATGATGTGATACTCCCATACGATCAAGCTAGAGCTCTTGGAAAGACCAATATTGATGTGGATAGGATAGCTGCTGGATTGCCTTGTGGCAGCGAGGGATTTCTTCTTATGTATGCTAGATGGAGAAAGCTAGAACGTGACCTGTATAATGAACGAAAAGAGTAAGTTAGGGTACTCACAACTTGAGGTTAATTGTTCAGTGCTTAATAGATAAGGAAAATGCCCTTTAGTTACTCTCCTTTTTTTTTTTTTTTTTTTTTTTTTTTTTTTCAAGGTCGACAGTTTTCTTTTGTCAATAACTTCTTTTCATATTTCGATGTAGACAGCTAAATTGACACCCTGTTCTTCTTGCAGGAGATACGATATTACTCAAATACCAGATGTATATGACTCGTGCAAGTAAGTAGTGCTACCAGTCACTTGTTAAGGACTTACGATTCCACTTGAGTTAGCGTAAAGTTTCTTGTGTTCCGAAGTTATTTTTTATATTCTATGCAATATCTAACAATGAGCCTTCTATGTTAAGTTCACATTTTCGATAAGTGCGGCCATTGTCTTAGCTAACCGCGTAACTTGAATAATATGTCTAATAAAAAGTGCTATTGATTCTGAATTTATGTTCATAATCTTTGAGGCAGTGCTTTCAGGAGTTGGTGATGGGTCAAACTGTTCCTGATATAATGATTTGCTGAACTTTCACATATTTATTTATTTTTTAATCTATGCTAGGAAGTTTCAAGATAACAACGTGAAAGAGTGAGGTTGTAGATTTAGAAAAGCAAATGTTAAATTGAGTAATTTAGGTCATGAACAACACATATCTAGCTAACTAAAGTTCATTACTAAGCCACTTGTATGAGCTCTTATATATCAGTTGAGCACGCTGCATTCCAGTAAATTTAGGTTCATGAAAAAGTATGTAAGAAGTATCTTTTGAATTATGACTGAAGCCACATTAGCTACCTGTGCGTCAAAATTATATATGGTGAAATACAGTAAATACACTTCTTCATTTGGAGTTTTGAAGTAATAATCAATCTATTAGATGCCAACCCCTTTTTTTAATTTTCGGTTGTCCACAAATAGGCTCTTTGAGGCCCCGTACTCCACTATTTGCAGCAGTCCTTGAGCCACTGGGTAAATGCTATTAGCGTGTTTGGCTGTTGGACTAGACCATTGACATGACATGGATCCCAGAACATTGCATGACATGACATGGATCCCAGAACATTGCATCTTCCCCAGACTGTGTTAAGGGAAAGTAAGGTCTCATACATACAAAATACTCCCTTTGGACACTCCACTATCTATCCCATTAATATAATCAATTGGCAATTGCGTATCTAGGTTCCGCTTCTACTTCTTGGAGGGTAGGAAACTCTATTTAATATTTTATTTATCATCCCCGTAAATTGGTTCAGCACTTTTTATGTTATGAAATAGCCAATTAGCCATCAATCAATGCAACACTTGGCACATTCATTTGGGAGTTATCCGCAAATTAACCACTTTGTGCTAAATCAATGTAGTAAGGCTGCCTGCATTCATTCCTTGTACCTTGTTCATGGCAAGCGCCTTAAGGTACTGATGTTGTACAGTATTGGTGTGCGCTATGCTTTCACTCAACCTAGTGAAGTACAATGGCTAGTGAAATTCAGAATATTGTAAAACAGAGTTATTGCTATTTAGTTCTGTAGCATGGTGTACAAAAACTGTTTGTCTAGTTGCTTGATGTTATTGGGGTCCCATGTTCCACCTGAAATTCTGATAGTTGATAATTCGTATCACAGATATGACCTTTTGCACAATTCTCATCTTAATCTTGAAGGCTTGGACGAGCTATTTAAAGTTGCTCAGGTATGTTTTGTTTCCAAGTGACTATGTTTCTTGAATTAAAGATTCGCATCACGATAACGGTTAATATAATTCTTTATTATGTTAGTTTGCGGAACTAGTAATTTTGAATTAATCATTGCAATAGCCATGATTGACCACAGCTTTCCCTAATTTCTGTGAAATGATTGGCCCTCTAAAAAATAAGAGAAATTCTATGTGGTACCCCTCAATTTTCTCATTTTCTATGTTGTACCCTTCATTTTGGTCAAAATAACTTTGACTTGTGATAACGGATGGGTCTGAGTTTCGAAATTGAATTTTGTTTTTCAAATCCATTGTCTTCACAAGATCTTTGTTTTGGAAAAAAAATTCGTCACTTTCGAAACATGTGGTAAGAGTTATGGTCGGTCAAATGTTTTTTACCGAATAAACTTTGACCAACTATAACTCTTTGCCACGATTTCCGAAAGCTATAACTTTTTCTCCAAATTGATCGTTTGTACAATATCTTCGGTTTGAAATAAAAATCGCTGCTTTTGAAACTCGTGATTAAGAGTAATCGTGAGTCAAAGATACTTTGACCAAAAAGAGGGGTATAACATAGAATTTGGAAAAACATAGGGGTACCATGTAGAATATCCCAAAAAATAAAAACCAGATAATGTTTTCTCATCCAATGATTTTCTTAAAATGCTATTTTCATATCTTTTGCTCGAAGTGTGGATTCTCGTCCAACATTTTGGTGCCTATAAGTTTTTGTATTATACCTGCTATACGACTTCTTAACGGAATACAAGTCCTCTAAAAAACGAAACAAAAATCATAGAGGGAACATTATATTAATTCACTCCATAAAATCCCTGAAAGACACTTTTGCTTTTCTTATTGTTTAAAGGAAACACAGATTTTATTTGTCAAAATTCTTGATGCCTATATGAGCAGAGCATTATAACTGCTACTCATACAAGAGTTTCTGCTTCATGGAACCATTTACAAGCAAGTTTATGATCTATATATTTGTATCAGATATAACTTGGATTTAGTTTTCGGTATAATAGCAGTTTTGAGTACTGGATGACAGTATTTGATATGTTTCTATATTCTTTTCTCTACTTATGAGAGAAGAAATGTCTCCCAGCCATTTTGACTTGTGCAAATTTTTGGTTTCAGCTACTTGCAGATGGTGTCATCCCTAACGAGTATGGGATAAATCCTAAACAGAAATTGAAAATTGGTTCAAAGGTAAGATTTTCTGTGATAAATACTTACGTTGTAACCTTGAAAATAAGTATCATTTCAACTTTAGTTCCCCCTGTTATTGCAGATAGCTCGTCGTTTGTTGGGTAAGATTTTGATTGACTTGAGACTTACTCGTGAGGAAGCTATCAACGTTGCTGAATTGAAGCACAAACATGAACCATGTACTAAATCTCACCAGAAAGAAGATATCAAACATCGTCCGAAACCGCAAGCCAAAAATGAAGAGATTAGAAGATGTTCCACTGCTAGTGATATGTCTATGGAGCAGGACGATGATGATGAGAAGGAGACCGAATATCGTTTAGATCCAAAGTACTTACCTTGACCTCTCCTTCACTTTTGCTGGTTATTTAAAGATTTTAAGTCCTTGTGAACACCAGAGCGGTTTCTAATATGATGATTTCTCCTTTCAGGTATGCTAACGTAAAGACTCCAGAGCGGCACGTGAAAACACGACTATATTTCACATCGGTTAGTGGAGAAAGGCTTTAACCCGCGTTTCTGTTCATACAATTCTCAATTCCTAATAATTGTCTTCATTCAGCAGTTACATTATTATCAGGCATACACTCTTAGCGGTAAAGGTTCTGTTAATCAATTGCATTAATTGGGTATGCAGGAATCTCATATACATTCTTTAATGAATGTTCTTCGATATTGTAACTTGGATGAATCACTACAAGGAGAGGAGAGCCTTGTTTGTCTCAGTGCTCTGGAGCGTTTGTTCAAAACTAAGGAGCTTGATTACATGAGTTATATAGTGTTAAGGATGTTTGAGAACACAGAGGTCAGTGCTAAGCCTGTATTTTTCTTTCCCTTTTGACAAATTTTCTGCAAAATAAGGACCCCAATTACAGTAGTGATGAATGCAAGAAGCATAAACCATGATTTAGAGTTCAAAATTACTCGTTTTACGGTTTAACAAACTTCTTTGAAATAGCACTGAAAATCACTTATGTGACATGGAATTTTGGTTTTTTAAAAAGCTTTAAACCTTAGAAATGTTGTTAAAACTTAAAAGCTTTTACAAAACTAAAATTGTCAGTGTGATATACTGGAATTCAGTGGATGTTAAGACATTGAAATATGTTGCAGGTAGCTTTGGACGACCGGAAAAGATTCCGCATAGAATTAACTTTTAGCCGCGGTGCTGATCTTTCACCGTTGGAGGTAAAACCTACAGTAATGTATTGACTTGAAATTTTTGCTGGTAGCTTTCAACTTCCCATAATTGTTAAAAGAAGCTATAGAAAAACTTGCCCGTCTTCCACACAGAATCGACTTTCAGGCGTTGTGGTGGTGAAATGGAATTCATTTGTGAACTAGGTTCTTAGAGTTCTCTAAATTGACAGAGTAATTTTCTACGGACTTGAACATGGTTCCCAACCTGAACCAAACACCGAACCATGCAGTATTAGTCTCGATCATAAATAAATTGTATGAACATTGAAACTAACTTGGCGAGATCGAAGAATAATTTTGTTGGATTCCTGTGTAATTTGATGCTTTCAGTTGTTGTACTGTATTTAATCTCAGCAGCTAATGACCCCTTTATTGTTACAGAAAAACGATAGTGAAGCGAATTGGTTGCATCAGGAACACACACTACCAATTATGGGTCCCGAGAGGTTGCAGGAAATCGGGTCATGTTTGACGTTGGAGAAGATGGAAGAGATGGTCCACCCTTTTGCAATGCCTGCTGAAGATTTTCCACCCCCTATAACCCCTGTTGGCTTCACCGGTTACTTCTCGAAAAGCGCTGCTGTTCTCGAGCGCCTTGTCAACCTTTGGCCTTTCCACAAACATGCCAATGGTAATGGCAAATAATTTGTAGGCAACCTACGATTGGTTAACATGCTGTAATTAGCGATTTTGATTTTCCGTTTCGTATTTCTTATTACGTTTATGTTCTTTCATTCTTTTGTTTTCTTTGCGCATCTGGACCAAAGAAGGAAAACAATTAAGGTACTTTGCTGGAGGGTTTTTATGTTACTACTGGGGGCAACTTGAATTTGATTTCAGTCTATACACGCTCTCACCGAAAATGTGGCGATTTTATTTTCTCTATTTGACTTGAAATAATTTCCAACTTTGTTAGGAGAATTTTTTTTTTCTTTCATTTTTAGGAGAACCGTTGTTGGGAGAACCGAGCACTTTTTTTATACTACTTCCTCTGTTTCAAAATATGTCATTTTCATTTATCAAAGTAAATTTTTGACTTTCAATTTTAAAAAAGGAAAATTAACAAGAATAAACCAACATATGAGTGGTCTTCTATAAATATACCATCATATCGTTTAACTCTAAATAAACCAACTTATTGACCACCTCTTACAATATTGTACTAACTTATTGGTTACCTGAAGCTTCGGTCTTTTTTTTTAACCCCTTATCTCTCATTCTCATTACTTCACTCTTTTTTCTTCATTTTCCATTAAAAATCATAATTCCCCCTTTTCCTTTTCCTCTTCTTTACTTTCGATCTTAAATCACAAACCTGAAATCAAACTAATCGCCAATTTTTCTCACAATTTTTTCACTAATCAACTAAAATCAATCAAAATTAACAATGGAAAATCAAACCATTGATGAAGAAGAGTCAAATCCGACGCCATTGTTGACGACGATAATGCCGAAATTAGATTTGTTCAGTTGCTTATGTTTGTCGTAAGCTCAAGTCCGACGCCATTGCAATCCCTTTTATTTTAACTATTATTTACTCCATTGTTGTAGTTAATTATATAAACAAAATCCAACACCCCTAATTTCTTCCTTTTATTTATAACGTAAAACCACCCCATCCCGAAAATAACCACAATCACCCCCAAAATAACCACCACCATCATTGTCCACTCTTCTTCATCCTTCACGACGTCACTAGGAGTCACGGGCGTGCGATTTCGGTGAAGGTGGCGGTGGTTGATAAGTGGTGGGGAGAGTGGTGGTTTTTGGAGTGGGTTTAGTTTTGACTTTATTAAATTAGATTTGTAATTTTGTTTAGATTAAAAGAGAGTTTTTGCGGTCTTATTTATTTATGTGAATAAAGATGAAAACTTTGACTAGGATTTGTGAATTGTGTAAAAAATTTTAAGTTCAGTTGAGGTTTTAAGCAAGAAGAAGTTAAGGGAGAAGAAGAAAAGTTAAGGAAGAAGAAAAAGGTTAAGAAGACAACTAACAATGGTGATAGAAAGAAGAAGAAGTGGTTAAGAAGAAGAAGAAGTTTAGTAATAAAACCTGAAGTTATAGGTCATTAAAAAACAATTTGTCGGTCAAAAAAGGTTTGGGTATAATATTGGAAGAATGAATTAATAGGTTGGTTTATTTAGAGTTAAACGAAAAGTTGATATATTTATAGAATACCATCAATAGGTTAGTTTATTTCTGTTAAATTTTCTTTTTTTCAATTAATCTTCTCATTATTTTATCCTCTATTTTTTTATTGTTAAACTTTACTTTGTTCAATAATTATTTATTTTATTTTAATTGACAATAATAAAATTATGTAATATTTTAAAAATAATTTATTTAATATTCTAGTAAAAATAAATGATGGATCAAATATGGTGGGGTTAAAGAATATATGAAAGGAGAAAATCCTCTATTGCATGAATAAATGAGTAGAATTTTAAAATATAGTGAAAAATGAGGTGTATGAAACAGATGATGATGTGTAAAAAATATAAAAAGAAAGAAAAAAAAAACTAGCGGGAAAAAGGAGGCCCTCCATTGTTCATGCTCTAACACATACTCCTTTCATTTCACTCATTCACTCTTAGAGAAGTGATATAATTATCTTAATTTTTTAGTGAAATTTTTTTTATTAAATAGTTTAAATATTCATTAATGGGAGAAAAATAAATAAAATTGATCACAAAAATAGTCATAAAATAAATAAATAAATACTTTTTTTTTTGTTCCATATGATTGTTCATTTTGAGTCGGTTTCAATTGATTATAGGAAAATTTAACAAAAATTCACCAACCTATTAGTGGTCCTCTATAAATATACTAACCTTTTGTTTATTTCTAAATAAACCATCCTATTAACCCCTTCTTCAAATATTATACCCACCTAATTTATAACCGGCAAATTGTTTTTAATAACCTACAACTTCCGGTTTCCAACCAAACTTCTTCCTAATCTTCTTCTTCATCCTTACCTCATCTTTTAACCTCTTCTTCCTCATTCTTTAACCTTCTTCTTCCTCATTTAACTAAGGATCACTATTCCTCATTTTTTCATCCACAATGATTCCTAAACCATCAATCAAAAACACCCAAAAAAAACCCAAATTAACTCAAAAAAGCCAACTCAATTCACAAATCCTAATCAAAGTTTCA
>JAUEKU010229256.1:0-14616 GCA_032274805.1 Gypsophila paniculata | reverse complement strand
CATAAGGAGGGGCTAAATTTGCGACAATTTTAGGTAGTTGTTTGAGATTGGTATGATAATATATGTGTGGAGCGCCATCGATTATAACTACTACTCAAAATTATACGATAAGCAATTGAATTAATGAAAATGAAACTTTGATCGACTCACGAAGAAGCACATCATAGAAAGGATCCGTATTTAATATTGAACTTAATTGAACTAAACTGAATGGAACTGAATTAAACTTATTATAGTTCCAATTTAGTTCTTTTTATTTTGGTTCAATTTCATTCAATTCAATCCCAACTCCGAAAGAATTAAGTTTAAGTAAGTAATACGGCACATGTGAACGAAGCCCATAAAAAATTACGGATTGTTTTTGTTGATCAAATTATATATTTTTATTCAATGAAAATGATTTTGAAATTTAAAAGGTAAACTAATAAAAAAGAAAAGGTGAAATCATCGTCGAAGCAACAATTCTGTTGCCTTCATGTTTGCCTCATTTTCGTTTTACAAACCTGTTTAATATTCAGATCTTGTTAATATTCAGATCTTGTCATGGCACACGAGTATACATATACAATGTATCAACGATCTCACACGACACATTGTAACAAGTATTAAAGAACATTTACGAAGAGTCGATCGGATGAGATGATCGAATATGTACATCGAATATGTACGTACACTATGCGTCGGAAAGCGCTAGGGTCATCTCGTGTTCCTGATGAATAGACTGAACAAGCCTAGAAACATTGGCTTTACCAAAACCGCCACCACCACCCTTTCAATGCATCTTCCCATGCGGTCCCTCAATCATACACCCAATCCTTTCCAATATCTCAAAGACAAACGCGGCCTATCTCCGACATATATTGAGAGACCGTCTCATCACAAAATTTGTGAGATGACAATTTACTTAGACAAAAAGATCGAGCACAGTTTATAAACATTGAATCCAACCTTAAAAATCTAGATCTCATGCCAATAATTGATCTCAAGGTCTCTAATATGATGAAGTAGATTACTTTCAGAAAATGAAGATCAATCCTTGTACATTTTACTCAATGATCGCAGCGTTCAATTAAAACTAACTACACGTATCATTGGAAAGGAGATTGACTGATTGTGTTTGCAACACTCAAATAAATGAGACATTTACTACATAACAAATATGATATGATGATTAAACTATATGAACAACCACTAGCTAGCTAGGGATGTAATTGGGGTCGGGAGAAGGGGAACGGTATCACACCGCATCCATCTCATTAGAAGCGGCCGGAGTATGAGTACAGTTTTAGTGGACGGTTGGATTGGGATTGGGACTAAACTCGTACTTTATACAAAAACGCTATGAGTAATGAGGGAAATTTTAAATCTACATGTTTTATATCGCATCCTTTTCATCAACAAATACGAGTATATTTTGTATTTCCCATTTTGTTTTAAAAATGCATTATATTCGATCAAAATAAGAACTACGGACTATTGTTTAAGTTTATTGCTATTAAAATAATTCTCTTTTTAAAATTGTGTAAAAGTTTGGAAATTGGTGGATTGAGGTTTTCGATTTAAGCCTATTCGGGCGGGTACGTCTCAAATATTTGTACACGCCATGGATTGTTATTGAAGTGTATGGATGGAGGTTTTATTAGATAGATACGGGAGCTCATATTCACCACCGTCGTGCTCTAATAACAACATAACCACTATATGTCTTGTACAGGTCATCTATTTTTCACTATAAATTAAATTAAATACCTCAAATGTAGACACACCAATGAAGCTTTAAAAAAAAATGAGGAATGATAACTTGTGTAAGTGAAAACCATGGGTAAATTCATGAGGGGTTTTGGAGTGTTGTTTTTGTTGTTAATGGTTGTAGTGGTGTTTGTAGGGGTAGCTGAGGGAAGACATTTGGAAGAAAAGAACCATAATGTGGATAAGCAAGGCTATAATGGTGGTGGGGAAGGCGGTCGTAGTGGCAGCATGAGTGGAGCCAATGGTGGAAAAGGCTACATGCGGAGAAGCTAGTGGCGGCTATGGAGGCAATTGTTATGAAAGTGTTAATGGTAGCAGTGATTATGGCAATGGCTATGAAAGCAGTAATGGAAGCAGTGGTTATGGCAATGGCTATAACAGCAGTAGCGGAGGAAGTGGTTATGGAAGCGATAGTGGAAGTGGTTACGATATTGAATATGAAAGAAGTTATGAAAGAGATGATTATGGTAATGGCTATAGAAGCGGTTATGGAGAAGGTGATTATGGTAATGACTATGGAAGCGATTACGGAGGTGGTTATGACGATGATTATGAAGAAGGTTATGATTATGACGATTATGGTTATTATGATAATGGTTATGAAAGCGGCAATGGCAGAGATGGTTACTATGATAATGGCTATGAAAGCGGCTATGGAGAAGGAAGTTATTATGGAAATGGCTACGAAAGTCATAATAGAGACTGTGATTATGATCATGGCTATGAAAGAGGTTATGGAGATCATTATGATAATGATTATGAAAGCAGTTCTGGAAGAGAAGGTTATTATGATAATGGCTATAGAAGTGGTAACAGAGGAGGTGGTTATGGAAGCGGTCACGGAGAAGGTGATTATGATTGTGGAGAAGGAAACGGTTACGAAAGTGGTAAAGGAAGTGGAGGTGGCTATGGAGGAGTAGGCTATGGGGTTAGAGCAAATGGTAACTAAGTTGTTCCATGGATTAAGTGTGCTAGCTACTCTTTGTAATGACTATTGTGTGCTTCTAAAAACTTTTGAATAAACGCAGTCTTGTATAAAACCACCTCACAATAATAATCCTAATGCTTTATGTAATTTGAAAATAAGATTAAAAAAATGCCAGGAATATGTCTTCTGTGAGACACTCTTACAATAAATTACCATGAGACTATTAGTACAATTCAAAGTTTATGAGGACGAAAAACAAAAAAGACATCTATGAAAAGTTGTAAAATGATTACTAAATAAAAGTAGATATTATCATCAATAAAATGTGTACAAACATCATGAAATTGGTTACCAAAATAGAGGGCCACGGTTGTCACTAAACGAGATACAAAAATTATATAGATGGTTACGAATAATCTAGTCTCACAATAATTTATTATAAGACGGTTTCATACAGGATTAGATGCTTAAATGATTCAATGAGTCCCCCGTGAGACCTACTGTTTTTAAAACAAAACAAAAAATTGTGTCAAACCTCTTACATGAAACAAGTCACTTTTATTTTTCGTAATTTATATTTGTAACAAAAGAAAACTTAAAGAACTGACCGAAATTTCCGAATTGATATCCAATCGAAGATTTGAAATGACTCTTGTAACAAATGGTGATTTGCCGTAAAATCAGATTAAGAATGAAAAAAGCTGAAAAAGAGGTAGAACAACCCAAAACTCAACATGAAGGCATATACAAAAGGATTCAGCCATCTAACATTCTTACATGCGACCAAAATTTCCGAGTTTAAATGATTCGAAAGCACCACAACTAAAATAATAATCCGAGCAGAAATCCACAACTAAGCGGTATAACACAAACAAAATGCGAAGCTTACACTTGCAAGCAGAACCCTCAATCTTCATCCATTCCAGCAGCAGCTTGAGCAGCCTGATCTCTCCTCGGACCACCTGCTGGTTTTGACATGATGATCTATGACCAAAAGAGGACGTTATCAGTCAACGAACTTAGAGGGCTAGAATATGAAGACGAGATGAGTGGCACAGCAAGTTTACGAAAGGTACTTACTGACCTATTAATAACCGCAACTTAAAAGTTAAATAAAATGAGAAGGAAGATCATGAACTTTCACACGAACTAGCAATCAGAACGAAGAGGCAAAAGCATGTAAGTGGCAAGCAAATAAGAGGAAAAGTTTCTCCAAGTCTTACGCTTGTTTTATGCATGGATATAATACAAGTGCAAACAACAAACATTGCCAGCAATTTGGGTTGCATTTTCCACCATAGAGCAATTTTACAATCTTTAGAAAAGAGATTTAGAACATGAAGTGAATTTTCCTCAAACCTACGGAACTCTTCAAAAGAGAAATCATTTTCTAATCCTTGAAAGATATTTAAGACAATAAAAAACGACATGTTTAAAAGACCAAGTATCAACAAAAATCAAAATAAGAAGAAGAAAAAAAAAGATATGAAAAGAGGAGGAAAAAAAAGGCATCATGTACGGAGTAATGGCAATCACAATTCAAGCATATACCAAATTCAATTACGCATCTATACTAGCCAGTATCACTAATTCATGAGCACACACCAATTGGACTGTGAAAAGGAACCACCAAAATGAAGCAGCAAACTTTACCTGATCCACTCGAAGAACAGTACAGGCAGCATCAGCAGCATATTTAAGAGCGAAAAACCTGAACATCATAGATTAACATCAATTTATGGCTATATGAAAAACCTGCAAAACTTATATTAAACCGACCAGCTTTAACCAAAGTTCAAAAGTATAGCTATGGAAGATAAGTTACTTAGTGATATGGAGATCCCAGATGTTCAAGGCGGAGACATCCTTGCAAGAACCGTCCTCAAGGTCGATACCCACTTTGACATTTCCAGAGGCATGTTCACTGTATAAAGATGCTATGATCTCCATCGCATCAAGACCAGCATTCTCCGCTAACGTTCGTGGGATCATCTCAAAACATTCGGCAAACTTTGCAATGGCATACTGATCTAAGCTGTAAGGAAAAGAAATGAACCAGCAAAGTCAGTACAAGTGATGAACCTTCAAAGAAGGCATAAAAAAACAGATAGAATGTGAGATTTACATTAGCACTTCAAAAATCATAAAAGTAGATACAAGTCATGCAACTCCAGAGTCGGCATCAAAAAAAGATAGAATGTGAATCCAAACCAACACAAACAAAAATCTTAATATAATCATCCATTACGTTATTAAAAGATCAATATCGTAATAATAAATGAAACAGAAACCTATCTCAATCGTCCGGTAAAATTGTGCAAATAAGCACACAGTAGTTTCATAAGACAACTAAAAGACCATTAATGTTCAACCGACTTTCATAGGAATATGCAATGCAACACATTGACCAAATAACTAAATTCACACATTAACCCTTACGCACACTACAACTATATAGCACAATATCGTACTAGTTCATGCAATAGCAGGCAAGTAACAAAATTTTAAAGAAGAAGCAAAATCAAAGGTAACACAAGTCATTTATTAGCTAACATTGAAAAAAGTAAGAGCCGAAGCAAATAAGCAAAGTAACCACAAAATATGAATCCCTTTCTCAATTGCTCAGGAAACACAAGATTATATACATGTTGATTGAACTAGCTTGCTTGCTAACATGATGACACTAACAAGCAAAAAGTTGACGTCACTATACTACCCACTTTGATATAAAAAGGTCATAATTTGATTTGATGATAAAATAACTTAGGAACCAATACTTACCCAGTTTCTTTAAATGAGAACTCCTTCAGTCTCTTTGCTAACTCAATTTCTGTTGCGGCTGCTCCAGCTACAGTTCGACTATCTTTGCACATAGCCTGAGAATAAAAACACATCAGAATAATCAGAACCACCCTGCAATCAGTGAGATGGGATATATACATTGTAAAAGAGGGTAATTGCCTTGTATGTATTGACCCCGTCATCAACTGCTCTTTCCAGATCATCCAATATACTATCTGTACTTCCTCTCAACACCACAGTCGCAATAGAGTTCCCACCTACTTCATTTCTCACAATCGTAACCTGCATGATGAATTTCAATCAGAAGATAGCAGGCAGGAATATTAAGACCTCAAACAGCCACCATATCCTCACTTAGCGTTTGGCGATAAACGGTCATTTACAAAGGGACAGCCAAGTAAAGTAATTGTCAGAACACATACCGTGGTACCACCAATTTCCTCAACTGAAACGGAATCAATATATCCCAAATCATCAGGGTTAGGTTGGCTGAGTTTCAACTGCCACACAAATTAGGTTATTTAATAAACAAATGGAAGAAAATAATTCAGAGTAAGCAAAAATAGTGATCGATTGAAGCTATCCTTAGAAGAGCAATAGCACCAGTAGTGCGACAGAATCTTCTTAATTCAAACTTGGAGCTTATTTTCAAAACCATGAGCCTGCAAAAGCAAGATAAAATAAGCAGGCTTAATATATAAGAACAAACACATATCAAGTGTGCGTTTATCCGACACTTATAGTAGTTATTAATTTCAGACAATCACCAACATTAAGTTACTTTAACAATTACATTATCATTAAATTTTATTTAAAATTGAACTCCATATAGTACTACAAGTACTATTTATTGTATTTAATCCTAAAAAAACTGACATCTTTAAAAATATGATATTGTTGGAAACAACAGGAAACCACATAATGCATTAATGCGGTAAGCAAATGTTTCGGAACATCACATCAAGTTGATGTTTACAAGGTTTTTCATTTATCATCAAAGTTGTCAATAAGAGGTGTGTTGGAAAGAGATGCTTTAGATAGCAGAAATACACAATATTAAACGTGCAGCATGTGGTTATTCCTAGCAAAGGACAAAACAAAAAAGCTCGCACTAATATACAGGAAGGTTGAGGGATAAATTGGAACATACTTGTAACGCTCACAGAAGTGTAATGCCATATCTCCTATAGCTCCACCACTGACTACAACTTTGGCCCCAGACTCAGCAACTGCTTTGATAAGCTCCTCAACCCTTGCTTCTTCGGTTTTTGCATAGTTTTGAAGCTGCAAGGTGCCAAAATAATATTTATGATCCACAGTACGTAAACACCAGTTAACTCAATTGCGTTCCTGTTAACATCATCGAGCTCAGGACCAAAATAGAAACGAGTACTCAAGCGAAACATGACACTCAAAATCGGCATACAATGAATTAGCCTATTAATGTCACTAAGGTGAGCTCAAATAACAAGGATACCTGATCCGCACTGTGAATCAAAACAGTCCCTTTTGTTTCAGTTGCAGAAGTGTCAATACCTTGTACAAACACAGCAACCTGCAAACAGGGTATAAATATGAGATCTGCAATACAAGCAGACAGCAAGAAGCACAAGGTTCAGTAGGATAAATATCTAAAACATGTTTCCGCACTGTGAATGAAAGCAGTGCACATTGCTTGTCGTGCCTTGAGCTCTCTAGCGTTGAGCTCAAGCGCTCTTTTCTAATTGCCCTGTACATGTAGATCATGTATGCATTTGCAACACGCCGAGTACTGTGGGAGCAAACTAACAAATTTGAAAATTGAAAATAGAAGGCAATTATGTGAATCACTTGCCTTGGCCTTCTCTACTCGCTTTATGCTGCCAACGGCATCATTCTTTAAAAGCATGCCTCGAACAACCAAAGAGTTGTGCAGACCTCCACCCACAAGTTTAGCAACACGCACATTATCCACGTTAAAGTTAGCAGGGTTCTTTGGACATACTTGGATGCATGCCTGTAGGAAACATATTAGACATAAACAACAAAACGACAGGAGATCAGTACATATACTGCCAAACATAGCACTAGAATCAGATTAGCAAAGGCCACATACATCTGCAATGAGTTTGCATAAGACATCCTCCTGACCAAATTGCTTGCTAGCAACAGCAGCTCTCATTCGTGAAATAACCTCTTCCTTGTTTTTCACATCCATTTTGTCAGATCCTTGCTCAACTAACTCTTCCAAAAACTCGATTGCCTGAAAGACAATGTTTAAACAAAGTTAAACATTTCCTATATCACAGCAAGTCGTAATGAACACTGGAGAGATTACGTAAGTGGTAACCCGATCAGCGTCAGACATGACAAACCTTATTGATTCCCTTATTGTATCCAGTAATTATTTCACTAGGGTGCAGTCCCATCCTTATAAGCTCTTCTGCACCTCGTAGAAGTTCTCCGGCAAAAGATATTGTCAAGTTAGCTCCATCTCCTATCTCCTCTTGCTGAGCCTTAGCAGCCAGAACTAAGAGTTTAGCGGCAGGGTGCTGCACCTCGAGCTCACTCACAATAGTGGCCGCATCGTTGGTCACAAATTGCTTATCCAAATGGTTTATTACCAGCTTGTTCCTTCCTACATTCACCATAACAGATCACACAAACCTGAATCAAATCTCATCCATTAATCGATTATAGAAATTAAAAAAAAAAAGAAAAGAAAGAGGGTACCATTAGGGCCTAAAGAAGTGCGAGTAATGTCAGAGAGTTCTTTACAAGCGTCGACATTTTTGAGAACTGCTTCTTCTAAACCAGACACATGACGATGCCCTTCTTTCAGCATGCTTGATATTCCATACGACGGTAATGGCCCCATTTTTTGTCGAAAAATTTAGGGTTTCTTTTTTATTTTTGAGATTTGGTTTGGGGGTTTTTTGTTTTTGTTGTGTTTTGATTTTGAAATGGAGGTGAACAAGGGAGGTTTAAGTAGAACGCCCTAGAAAAAGAGTTGTACTTGTACATGTCATTTGAGTTTGTTCGGGTCTAACGGGTTATGTGGGTTGGATTGAAGATGGGTGGGGTCGAATTTGAGCTTGTGTTATACGGGTCATGGATTGGATCACTGTCGAACCATAGATGTGAATGCTTTTTTATTTATCACTTAAATCGAAATAAATTATTTACGGGTTCGGTCAATTATTGCTCCATACAAACAACAAATTGTTTCAAAAATTATTTCAATGTTAATGATAAAATATTTCAACAACAAGATTATACCTCGGATGTATTACATCATATTTTAAGATTTTGAGCATTTATGTAAACTTTTTTTAGGATTTGAGGTACTACATCCAATGCGTAATCCTATCTATGAAAATCTTTACATGAAATTGAATTTTTTAGTTACTTTCATAATTTCAAAATCACATATTATAAATCGCTTAATTCACTTATTCAAAGCTCTCAGGGACGAGATTTATTTTTTCAAATTACTAAAAATTTTAGAACTTTTAGTATAAAAAACTATTAAAATTTGAATTTATACTCCTTTTTATCCCTATTAACCTCTTCCCCTTCATTTATAAGGGACTTTTAAAAACGTGGAAATTCCATCTACAAGAATATGCTCTTTTAATTCTTGATTATTTTCTTGTAGCTTACTATGAAACGTTAAATATATGATCAATTGGTTACGCATATAAATCGTGATCAATTCAAAACTAACTATTAAAATAAAAATATTTATTTTTTCAAAAAATAAATTATTTAGTATCATGAGGTTGTTTCATGCTACTTCCGTTCCAATCAATTGTATACGTTTAATTAAAATATTTCCATAAAAAAAAATACCTATATAATTAAATGGAACGGAGAAATTATAAGAATTTGCCGAATGTTGACACAAAAAATTGAGAAAATAATTAGTTTTATGAATACAATAAATGATAGAGATGAATGCAAGGATGCGTTCATCTATGATTATTGGAATATTAATAAAATTGACCGAGGCTTCAATCAAGCTTCCCAGCCTCGGAGAAGGGTGGCCCGAGCAACACGATTGACACCGAGTGTGAAGGCTCCCATACGAAGATCGCAATCGTGGGTCTTGCACATTTCTTTCACATCCTTTAGCCCTCGAGTCATGTATGTCTTCAGTTCCGAGTTCACCCTCGCTTCCTCCCACATGAAGCCTTGGATGTTCTACATTAGAGAAAACATCAAAGTGTGTTAGTAATTGTATCAACAAATCAATAAAAACATACCACATTCCAAAGACAAGATATAAACAAGCCTCAGACTCCAACGGAAAATGGAAAACATTTACAAATACATTAACATTCAGCACGATGAACTTAAATCTAAAGATTGTGAACCTAAAATAGTCTCGGCCCAGATCTATGCAAAAAGCATGCAAAACAATTTAGGACCTTAAGAACGACAGTATACATTGGTCGAGTTAACTAAGACCAGTCTAGGAAATGATCATCAGCCAAAAGCGGAAACTTAGAGACGAGAGAGGTATAGATCCTCATACCTGAACCCACTCAAAGTAACTGACAGTGACTCCGCCTGAGTTTGCATAAATGTCAGGAAGGATGACGACACCTTTCTTCTTCAATATCTGAAAAACAAACACAAGTACTAGTTACAATTTGTTCTGTGTGCGTCATTAACCAATTGATTATTACACACGGAAAATAACCTCATCTGCATCGGGATCAGTAGGGTGGTTTGCAGCCTCAACAATGTACTTCGCCTTGATTTCATTAGCGTTTTCCCTTCAATTGCAGCAAAACAACAATAAATATTTTTCCAAGGAAGAGACTTCTCCAAGAATAAAATAAGAGCAAAATCCATGGATCGGAAAGAACAACAGTTTAGATTTACGGTCATCATAAAACAGGTACAGATATTTGAAAATAATTCAGAGATACAATATTTTTGTTTCGAAGTCATTTCTTAAAGCCTGAGATCAGTGGGATGTAAATCAGTTTTCGTAATATCAGAAGGTTAAGGTTAACAGTTACCTGCTAATAACACCACCAAGAGCAGCAGGTAATAGTACGTCACAGTCTTCAACCAGAATTGAGTTGGCGTCTATGGCATCAGCGTCGTGGAAACCTTGGACTCCCTTGTTTTCTTGGACATGCTTCATTAAGCTGTCAATGTCGAGGCCATTTTTGTTCTTAATGGCACCAGAAATGTCGCTCACTGCCACAATCTTCCCGCCCAGTTCATGGATGAGACGTGCAGCCCAGGAACCTACATTTCCAAATCCCTGACACAAATAGCCAGCAGCATCATTTAGAATTACGTACAAAGCCAGCTATAACACACAGAAGCCAGCAACAAGACGCCTAAAGAAAGCTCAATAGCCAACAAACAGTATATGCACAAGGAGAGAGGTGAATGGTGGATCTCACAAGGAAAAAATAATTCTCGGTGCTTTTAATGAGACTAGTAAGTGGCAAGTCTATCAATAATGATTTGAAAATTTCACAATGAAATGATAAGGTGAAGTTGAGTCCTACGTCGAAATTACAAAGGACGGGACAAGAAAGGAAATATCATAATGAAATGATAAGGAAACGACTCATAATAACTGCGATTTGTACCTGTATAACGAAGCGCTGTCCAGAAATGGTCTTTCCGTACTCATTTAGCAGTGCCTCAGTAGCAAAGATCACTCCTCTTCCCGTAGCCGCATCCCTTCCGAGAGATCCACCAAGATCCTATATATCCATAACAAAGTTCAGAGTTTGATAGACACAAAAATAGCAACAGATCAACCGTTAAAGCATTCAACACCAAACATGGTACAGTAACTGACGACCAGACTAATTCCATATCATTTTGTAATCCCTATTTGACTTTGGTGATTGCGCTGATGTCAACTTTTTACCACTAGTTTCTCGGAATATTTGTACGTAGTTCCAAAATAGGCTGTAGAGTCAAGGTTAAGGTTGTGTGACCGTAAAAGTGAAATGAGACATACCGAAGATGTCTTGGCCTAGTGGTCAAGATGAAGGTATCCGTGACGATATGTCATAGGTTCAAATCCCCCTCCCCCGTTGTATTGCCCTAGTGGCCAGACCAAAAAAAAAAAAGTGAAATGAGACAATATAAACGGGAGGGAAAAAGAAATATACTCCGCATAACCTAGTACTTACAATCGGTTTTCCAGTAACAACAGCAGGAGAATGGCCATGGAACTTTGAGTACTCATCCAACATCCAAGCCATTGTCTACAAACAAGAGTAAGAGATGACAGATAAGTATGTGACTCCGACCTTTCACAAATTATCATAAACATTGCATTTCAACCCACGAATCTCTTCACCTGTGCATTGGTTCCCATATCTGGTGCTGGAACGTCGGTGTGGATCCCAATGAGGTCATGAATCCTTTGAGTGAAAACTCTAGTTAAACGTTCAAGTTCAGAAATGCTAAGATCCGATGGGTTACAGCCGATGCCACCCTTGGCACCACCATATGGGATATTCGCTACCGCCGTCTTCCATGTCATTAATTGTGCCAAAGCGTTGACTTCATCTGGATCAACCTACCGTACAAATTAATAAATTCAAATATGGAATCGTCAACATGTACATACTTAAAAGTGTCACTTGGCATAGTATATGAAAGATCAATGATATCATTGTAATAACAAACACGGAATCAGTAACGTGTACGTATTTGAAAATGTCACTTGCCATAACATATACACAGGTATCCAAATATGAAAATCTCAGACGAATTTTTGTGATACCAGTTCGTAAAGTTCAAATACATAGTGCATTTATTTACTAGGATGAGTGAAGCTAATGAATATGCGAAACAATTTATCCATGTCCAACGGACTAACGGTTTGGATGTGTGAGACAATCTATCAAGCTCGATCAACAGTAGTATATGAAAGAACAATCATGTGTATGAAGTGAAGAATAACAGAGAATTACAAAGCAGTTGTCTTAGACTCGTCACAACCCAAGTAGATAACTTATGGTCACGAGAAACATGAACTTCCTTTACTTTGATAGTAATGTGGAAAGAACAACTGAAGTGAGTGACATACCTCGGGGTGGTATCTGATCCCACCCTTCATAGGGCCGCGTGCATTGTCATGTTGAACTCTAAATCCGACAAAAGTAGCTAAAGTGCCATCATCTTTTGGTATAGTGCATTCAACCTGCAAACGTTTATTGCGTTAACAAGACATTAACCTTAGAAAAGATAGTCTAAGAGGTATTACATATCACATATGACATACCTACGAAACATTGTATGTACAAGCTAATGCAGTGACCAAAAAAAAGTGAAGACGGTTCAGAGTAAGGGATAAAAATCGAAAACCAAATATCTATAGCTTCTTATTTAATGTCCATAGACATCTAAAATTAGATGCGAGGGCAGTTATTATTTGTCCTCCGTAGTATATATTATTCGTAGATCGTAGTAAGGCAAACCACTATGACCACAAGTGACATGTCAACAAACACACACACACACAAAAACTCGTTAAGTTCAGAAGGAGGCGGTATCTTAAAGAAAAAACGAACAGACTGCTGTTTCTGCGAGTGAAGAAAATGATTTATCCGCATGGATAGGCACTTACTCACACGCACACAAATTAATCTAGACGCTTTTTGTTAATACTCCATATCACAGGATATATGTGATAGCAAAGAAACAGATGCAACAAACAGGATCATTCGTCAGGAGAAAATGAGGTAACACCTTGATCTCCCTGAATGGAATGAGCAGACTTCTTTGAAGTTTACTATCCAACCCCAAAAGCCGAGATGCAAGCTTAAAATTTCTGTTAGTTGCCGCAAGAGCGTTCATGGCTCAACCGTCTTTATTAATCTGATACCTACAACATCATTATGAAACATCTTCAAGATCTAATATAAACACTTCAATATGAAAACGAGATTAAGGCAATGAGTCAGCGACCGCATATTAATTACGATATGCACGAAAAAAAACGCCAGCGCGTAATGACATCCTCAAAGATAAATACATTATTGTAGAGTATTAACAAAATGTTCATAACAGTCAAAGTCATAATAATCGTCCACAATACAGATAAGATGACAATAACAGCTCAAATAAGCTTAAAAATTAAATTAATCAACTGTAATTATCTTCTTATTCTTAAATTAAATAAACGAAACAAATCATCACAGGCATGCATTGTGTGAATTGGAAAATTAAAGAAGAAAATAACTAATCAGCTAAAAGCCTGAAATTACTTGAATGTCTAGAGTTTAAGGTGCTAAATTTCAAGTCGTGTCTCGCAAATACAATAAACTCGATATTTATAAAGACCATAAACCCTAAACCTGATTCCAAAACCTTATATTATTCTTCTGAGTATCTTATTCCTTAATATCTTATTCATTCTATGCGACATAATTTTATATATCATATCCCTAAATTACAATACGTCGATATCTTTGACATATCCCTACACAAGGAAACAATATACTAGTACTAATCAGCCTGAGCAGCAAATTTTTTCTACATCCTCCTATCTCCTCAGGCAAGTAAATCTAATTTTACCCAAACGATGATCATGACCAAATATCGAAAATTCATATTGGAATTTTTATTCATTTAAGGCTAATTTTAGCTAGGATTAACTAAACTGACTTAGATTACATGTTCAAACAGCAAATTTACAGCAAATTCATTACTTTTATTTTTTCGGTCCTACTTAAAGACAATTAAAAGCGAGTTGACATCATGTGTCCCACACTCCCACTTATTGTGTATTTTGCTCAAACTTTTTGCTGAAAACTCGAAAATCTTTTCTTTTATACTGACATTTGTAAAATATTTTATAAGACTTTGGAAACAAAAATTTCTGAGTCCGTTGATCTTTTCGGACTTTGGGATCGTGACTTAAATAAGCCTTTGAATTTTAATTTAACGAAAAGGTATTCAAAGAAAATTATAAGCCTTTGAATTTAACTTGACGAAAAAGTATTCAAAGAAAATTATGAATCTTATACGGTGTACTTTTTAGATAATGTATTGAAATACAAACGAGAAAAATGGGTGTCTCGAGAAGTGAAAAAGACGTAAAAACAAACAAAGGTATGCGCAAACTTAAAACAAAGAGTACATCTTCAATGAAACATGTCGTACAG
>JAUEKU010229146.1:0-15832 GCA_032274805.1 Gypsophila paniculata | reverse complement strand
TCTTTAAATTGACCAGGAATGTTATTTCAACCATCATATCCTTGATCACGCTTATTTTCTACTTGAAGATGATATTGATCAAGGACCTTACATATCTCAACTTTCAAAGTTTGAGAACAAGTATCCTCAACACTAATAATCTTGAAAAACTGCTCTCTAATTAACCCTTGATGATCAACAAAGCGAAGAATTATGGCCATTTTCTCTTTATTTGACTCATCTATACTTCATCAACAAGAATTGAAAACTAAGAGTCTCCTAATTTTTCACGAATCATGGCTCTTTCTTTGTTGCCAAGAATTTTTGTAAACTTGTTTTTGAATCAATGGTGATGTATATTTGGCATTTCCCGTGGCATGGTTTACTGATTTATTAACTCGAGATTCATTCTTTTGAATGAACTCAAAACCGCATCAAAGTTGCAGAATTGAGAGAATTACTTGATTCATCATGGCCTCTAAAAGAACGTCATTTTCGTGCTAATAATCTTACAGCCTCAATAAGTCAATAGTAACAAGAAGATGGAGTCAGTTGTTAGCTATATCTTGTGAAGCTAGTGTGCTTATAACACTCACTGTGTGCCTAGTTGGCTTTTTCAAATTTCACCATACCAAATTCATATCGATAATTGAGTTGGAATTTGTTAACTTCTCTTGGAGCAGTTGTAAATGATGAGGGCCTAAGTTTTACATGGAAGAGTAATGTTATTGACGTTCTTTATAGTCATGCATCAACCGATTTTGTTATAGAGTGATTTCAATACGTGGTAGTTGACTGTGAACAAAGACGAGAACTTGTTAACACGATTGAAATACATAAACTAGTCATTCTACTTAGAAGTAGAGCACAGATTAAAGTGAATGGAATCTTCATCAATTTCTTCAGGTTCAATAGGACGGCGGGTGTGTGGAGAATTAAAGCACTTGAAGAGTCTGATGGGTGGTTAGAACAGACCATTGTCGAGGACTTGGACATTGTTATTCGTACACATCTTAAAGGTTGGATATTTGTATTCCTTAATGACGTTAATTAAGGTATTGCCACAAACCCATTATCCTTTTCTTTACCACTTTGATGGATGCTCAAATGTCGACTCTCATTAGCTTAATAATCAGTTGGTTGCCTCCATTAACTACTTTTTCCTTATTGTACCTTTTTGTAAGGAAGATACTGATAACTTTTGTTGATTGCAACTTGATTTTGTAGTGTCAATGTGAGCTATCAGAATCTTATTTTTTTTTTTGTGCAAATGTAGGTATAAGCCCACACTTAAAAGAACAAAAAAGGAAACAACTACACACCAACTACCAAACAAAGCAAAACCAAAAGAAAAAAAAACAATAAGAAAAACCAAAACCAAAGTAAGTCATTCAAGCCAACACACTAAGAACGACAACTAGAAATCAGCCGTGGCCAAGAAACACCAGATAAGTCATGTTGCATCAGGTAATAGAGGCAATTAGGCGGATCCTCATGGACAACCACGCGCTCAATTTTGTCAATTCCCAAATTCGCAAGTCAATCAGCACACGAATTAGCTTCTCGATAGACGTGTAAGAGCTGGACTCTCCATCCTTGTGCGTTGATGAGATCACGACAAGCGCCAAGAAAGAAAGGGTGAGCAAGATTAGATTCTTTATTCTGCACCAATTGTATCATAATTTGAGAGTCCATTTGGATGATAAGCTTGTCAATTGCTAAGTCTTTAGTGATTGTTAACCTCCTGGCTAAGGCTCGGAGTTCAGCTTTCATACTGGAGGAGAAGCCTACCTTTTCAGAAAAGGCCCTTAGGAATTCTCCCCTTGCATTTCTAATAATTCCCCCCGCTCCTCCAAGTCTAGGATTGTCTCACACCGCAACATCAATATTCAAGACACATCAGTCAAGAGGTGGGGGAGCCCACCTTACGTAGATCTCCCTTGGCCAAGTGTGAGACTGGGTGAGCAGGACATCGTCTCTCTCGAAGGTTTCGATTGTTTGTTTGTCAAGTTCGTTGGAGAAAGGTATAGGGAGACTGCGGAATGTCTCTTACCCTCTCATAGATTCTGCAATTCCTCCATCGCCAAAGCCACCAAATAGTAATGCCAAACAGAGTGCTCCAGTTATCAATGTCAAACCTCCTAGGTCGAGAGATATTCCTAGTACCCATTCCGCAAGAGGTAGATTGAATTCCTTGGAGGAAGATATCGCACTATGAGTGAGATCCCAAACCTGTTTTGCGTGAGGGCAGTCTCGCAAAATGTGCAGCGTCGTTTCCTCTATGTTGCCACAAGCAGCGCATCTGGAATCATCAGTCAAGCCACGCCTAACCATATTGCTATTCGAGAGGATACGGTCATGTAAGACCAACCAAATGAAAAGACGAATTCGCTGCGGAGCTTGCACCCTCCATGGGAGTTTCCAATTTATAACCCCAGATTCAGGGGAATCGTTTCTAATCATCTCAATTGTCGATTTTATTGTGAAGTTCCCCGTGGGAGAGCAATTCCAAAAGTAAGTGTCGGTGACGTCTTCTTCCTGAGAGAGTTCAAAACTAGCAATGGTTTGGAGTGTATTTACAGGTAGAAAATCAGCAAACATATCCCATTTCCACCCCGTGTTAACGTCCCACATATCCTCCACAAAAGCATCTTGAATGCTCACTGGAATGTCCCTCGTCTCGAGATGTTCAAGGGGTTGCTTGAGAGCCCAAGCATGTGAGCAAAACATAGTGTATTTGTCATTACCAATAGTAGAAGACGTACCTTGCTTCATGAGGTTGATGTTATCAATGATGCCCTGCCAAGCATTAGACGATCCAGGTTTGTTCAGGAACATATTGAAATCACAGCGCCCATTACAATACTTCGTTCAAAGGACTCTAGACAACAATGGGGGTTCATTTAGCATACGTCATCCCAATTTGGCCATAAAAGCTGCATTAGGTTGTCGCATTGATCGAATTGCAAGGCCGCCACAATCGTAAGGTTTGGTGACATTATCTAACGACACTAAATTGATCCCACGACCCTCGAGAGTACCTTTCCAGAGAAATTTTCGGGTTTTCCTATCCAACTCATCACAGACAGCCCTGGGTAGTTTTGCAGTTTGCATAGCATACGACGGGATTGTTGACAGTGTTGATTTAATAAGCGTGATGCGCCCTGCCATTGAGAGGTTTTTTGCCTTCCACTCCGCAAGTCTTTTGTCCACTTTATCAATAATTCTTTGGAAAGTTTTCCGAGAGACTCGACCATTAATAGTTGGCATGCCAAGATACGTACCCAAATCATCAGTCGTCTCAATTTCCAGTTCATCAGAAATGACATACTTTAACTGATCATTAGTGTTTTTAGAGAAAAATACTCTAGATTTAGAGTAGCTCACTTTCTGACTAGAGGCTTGGCTGGACACCTCTAAACATTTGGAGATACTCTTTGCTTGTTCAATTGATGCTTCATTGAATAGAATGATATCGTCGGCAAAAAACAGGTGAAAAATCACTGGGCCGTTCATGCTTGGTTTAATTCATTTCCAATGACCTGCCTCGACCTCCTGACATATGATTTGGCTTAATTTCTCCATACAAAGAGTGAAAATTTAAGGTGCCAGGGGATCACCTTCTCTAATCTCTCTTGACGGACTAAACTGAGGTGTGGGTTCTCCATTCCAGAGAATACTCAATCGGGCTGAAGTAAGACATCTCATAATCAAGTCTACCATTAAGCTCGGCAAGCCTATGTCATGCAAAGTGTGATATATAAAAGGCCATTCTAATCGATCATACGCCTTCTCAAGGTCTAATTTAAGGGCCATGAAACCCTTTTGGCCTTTCTTCTTTCTCAAAGAGTGTAGCATTTCCTGCACAATGATGATGTTATCCGATATTTGTCGTTTGGGAACAAAGCTAACTTGAGCAGGGCTAACGAGTTTGGAAAGGAAAGTTTTAATCCTGTTCAGCACCACTTTTGTGATGAGCTTGTAGATGACATTGTATAACCCTATGGGCCGAAACTGAGTAATCATCTCTGGGTTATCGACCTTGGGAATTAAAGTCAGGTAAGCATCATTAAAGCCCTCCGGGAATTCTCGACCTCTCAAAAGTTGAAGAATAATTTCAGA
The DNA here is from genome assembly GCA_032274805.1 of Gypsophila paniculata. NCBI lineage: Eukaryota > Viridiplantae > Streptophyta > Magnoliopsida > Caryophyllales > Caryophyllaceae > Gypsophila > Gypsophila paniculata. Next base: position 11,731 of record JAUEKU010229146.1, on the reverse strand, counting down.
GACTCCACTTGAGACCGTATTCCACTATGTCTGATAGAACAACGCTTGAAATCCGTCAGGGCTCGGAGCTTTATAGGGTGTCATTTGTGTCAGAGCCTTAGAGATTTCGACTGGTAAATACTCCTTACTCAACTGATCATGTTCCTCCTATGAAAGCTGTGGAAAGAGACCAAGGGTTATGCCATCGAAGTGAAGGTTGGGGTCACCTGTGAAAAGTTTATCGTAATAATCAACTACATGGCTCTTTATCTCTGAAGCATCCCACATCCAATTTCGTGCATCATCCATCATACTCTCGACCCTGTTATTCTTGCGTCTTATAATAGTACTTAGATGGAAAAACCGTGTGTTTCTATCGCCTCATAAATATATTCCATTCTAGATTTTTGGAACCAAAGTAATTCCTCTTGGTGGAGCACACAATCTAATTCCCGACGCAATTGACACTCTCATTGGAAGGCATATGCAGGTGGATTATGTGAAGACAATAAACTTTGGACATGTTCAATTTCCTTCTTGAGTTTGTCTTTTTTTCTAGAAAATGTTACGAAAGACATCCCTATTCCATCTTTGTAGTTGTTTCGCAAAGTATTGGATGAACGGGACAAGCGGCTTGTCATTCTCCCAATGTCTTTGGACAAACTCAGAGAAGGTCTCATGACATAGCCACGCAGCTTGGAACCTAAAGGGACGTATTACTCTGTTAATCGGAGCAAAACCATTGGTATTTATCAACAGGGGGCAATGATCGGATTGATTTTGGATTAGGTGTCTGACTGAAGCTTCGTCAAATTGAATCCTCCAAGACTAGTTGCAGAATGGCTCGATCTAACCTGGGCCACTTTCTAGTATCAGGGGTATTTCCTCTTTCTCATGTAAAGTTAGGTCCCGAGTAATCAAGCTCTAAGAAATCATTGTTTTCGACCAATTATTAAACTTCTCACACCTTCTTCGCATAGCATAACTATTTTCATTCCTTTCATTGCGAAATCGGGTCTCATTAAAATCACCAGTTATCATCCAAGGTTTACTAGTAGTTTGAGTCAGGTTTCCTAATTCAGACCCAAGTTCCTCCCTTCTTTGAATCTCTGGACTAGCATACATAGCAGGAAAAATCCAAGCAGTTTGATCTTTCCTCGCGATTTCAACAGTAATGTGCTGGTCATGAAGAATAAGGGGGTGACTGTCACAAAGTCAGGGTGCCAAAACAGCCAAATTCCTCCCTTAAATCCCGTAGCCTCAACTCGAGTTTTCCCTCTAAATTTCAAAGAATCGCAGACTCTTTGTGCTATACTTCCGCTAATATAAGTTTCAAATAGAGCGAGAACATGAGGTTTATGCTCTTTGATAAGTTCATTGAGCATAGATAAGAAACTTTGACTTCCTGCTCCTTGGACATTCCATGTCATTAATCTAATGGCATTTGGTTTAGGCCTTCATCCACTGTTTCTATCCATTAAATTAAACATGGAGAAAAGATGGTCAGGTGCATTAGCATTTTGGACTGCTAGGGAAAGCCCCTTCAATATGGTCAGAGGTTTTAGCAGCATCTGAAAGTCCAACAAGTGAGCTCTCTTTGTTCCAAGGCTCATGATCTCGAGATTGAAACAATGAATCAAGGGTGTAACTTCCACCAGCATCAGGTCGCCCATTGGTAATATTTGACAGTGCGAGTGTGACAGGAGGTTCATGGAGGGGTAAGGACGGGGTGGAAGTGGAGGAACTCGATGATTTTGAGGTGTTGGGGGGAGGGGCGTAAGGTGAAAGGATGGTTCAAGAGTGTGACTTGCGACTGATTCTCGGAGAAGGGAGATTCTTGATAGAGTTTTCCTTCTTAGGGTTCTCTTAGGATGGAAGTAATTATTAGGAGAGTAATAGATGAGAAAACATGAAGAAATGAGAGAAGATGGGTGGTTCATGGTAGTTATAGAGGGTGGATAGATGGGGAGAATGAGGAATAATTACTCCCATATGGGGGTAATGCATTACTTAGGGGGGAGGTGGGTAATTATTCCCCCCTAATTGAGCATATATTATACTGCTCTTTTCATTTTCATCTTTCCCACTCCATTTCTCTCCACCCATTTTTAGTTCATTTTGGTTTTATTACTCCCCTAATAATTACCTTCATCCCAACCGAGCCTTTGATGAACATTTTACCCCTAAAATTAAAATTCAATTAAATGGTGAACCTCATCATTTTTTGACCATTCCTATAAAATCGTATCAATAATAAATGATATTAAATGATTGGATCGAATGAAGTAGATCTCAGCACAAATTTTTCTTTTGAGAATAGACCAATAAGACCTTACCATTTAACATGTAAAAAAATACACTATTCCGTAAAACGTATAAAATGAGGTCGACTTCTCTAATATTAATGAATGATTTCTCTAATATTAATGTCATGTTGCTTTACAAACTGTCAAAGCTATCCACATTATCATAGGTTATATTTGGCTCATAATGTCTGGAAATCAGGCATTTTCAAACCATAACTCTGATTCTTCTATGAAGTCAGAGGCCTGAAGTAAATTAATTTTTTAAATATTACTTCCTTCGATTTATCCGATCGTTAATATTTGTTTTTAGATCAATCTTTAAGAAAAGTGACTCATTAATGACTCACATACCGCTCCTTTGCCTAACTTTTGAGTAAAATGAGCAAATAATTGAAGGTATAAAAGTAATTGCCTATAAAAAAGTTTTGAAAAAAAAATATTAAAAATGGACGGATCATAGTTCAATACTTCAATGAGCTAAGGGTAAGATTATTGGTAGTCTTGAGTGAGTCTTGTCTCAACATTCATGCGAATTTTGTCTCAAGACTACCAATAAACTATCAAAGTCTTTGAGTGAGTTTTAAGTTGAGTCATGAATATTCATTCAAGACTCAACTTAGGGCTCTTGTAGAGTCTTGGCACAAATTTCTAAATATATTATCCAATAAATAACTTTCATTTGTGTAATTGTTCTATTTCTATTTTTTTAATTAAGATTGTACAAAAAAAAGTAAAATTAAGTTAAAAAAGTAGAGTCTAAAATGAGTCTTGTGGATAATGTAGAAAGTCTGAAGTGAATATGAGGTGGGTCTGAATAATAAAAAAAATAATAAAATTTAGTTGAAAGATAAGGATATGTGAGTAGAGTCTTGTTGATAATCTTACTCTAACCACATAATATGAGTGTTAGAAAGATATGTGAGAGAAGATTCTACCATTAGTGTGGAGGAGATATGCAGAATGAATTTTTTAGGTTTGACGTGGAGTGAGCCACAAAAGTGTTTGCCTTATTACGGAGTAGTTGATAAAGGCCCAGTACGTTTGTGGGATAATGCACTGATTACTTGAGCGGGAAAATTATAGTCCGTGAAACGCTCTAGAGCTGACACGTCAGCAGATCCATTTTTAGTGGTTTCTCATTTAGTGTAATAGAAGATTGTGGAGGACATTACTATAGTGTTGAGTCGTGAGAATCATTTCCCTTCAATCACCTAACTTATACGTAGTACTATTTAGAAGTGTTGGTTAGAAGAGATATCTTGTCGATGAAGGTCATTCGAGGTGCAATTAAAATCTGTGAGTTCGTTCATATGTTATTTTAAAATTTTGATAGGTCATTACAATATTTAGTTTCAAATCTACAATAAGCTTCTAAAAACTCGTCAATTTCTAAAATGTCATCATATTAGATCGCAAAATGTTTTTCAGAAAAAGGAGTTATCAATTTATATATATAATTCATTAAATAATAACCTTAATTATTCAGTATAATTACAACTTACAATATTGTATTCAATTTTTTTTCCACTTCATAGAGCTTTTAAGTTACACAAGAGTAACTTATACCAATGCCCTTAATTTCTATAAGAGCATGTATACCCCCACCCTTAATATTACACTATGCCTTTAGGGTTACAAAACCTAGATATTACAAGTCAAAAACCAATTAATTCCTCATTTCCACACATGAGAAAATTAAAAAAAATACCCATAATAATAACGTATAGATTCATGCATATATATCTCATCCAATATGTATATGCTATGCATGAATATATGGGGATACAAGATTAATCCCGGTATAAAATTAAATAACTAAGAATTATACAAACTCTCTACTATAAGAGTACGTGTTGTATACGTACAATCTAATGTTAATTAAAACTAAAATGTGATCATTATTACGATTGTTGTGACTATTGTCCAGTAATTATAACAATTTTTGGATAGTGTTCACAATTCACTCAATAGTAGTCACAATAATCACAATAGTAACTACATTTTAGTGATAAAAACCTCCAACGTAAGTGTCTGACGGACTCATAGCAGAATTATTTAAGAAATTAAAGGTCAATTCATGATTTTATAATGAATAAAATTCTTCTTCTTCATTCAAGTATTGTAACCATTGTCCATCTCCAACCTCACAAAGTGATGAAGAAGATCCTTGAGTAAGACTTGTTGAACATCTTTCAATTGGGACCGAGAAATCAGAGCTATCGAAATCGTCACATCGACTCTCGGAGTAAATGTCGACAATTCTTACCGACGAATCATTGTTATCGCTCGACATTTGAATGTCAATGTCTATGAATGAATTATCTTGTGAAGGTGATGATGACATTTTTGGGATGGTTGTTGTTGGACTTTTCTTGAGTACTCTACACAATGCATAGGCATCCTACACTTGGACAAGAGAGGAAAATATTTATGTACCAATATCTAAGAAAAATAGCTCAAATTCACTTTAATACATAATTATCAGGTGAAACGATCTTACATTTATGTTTAAAGTCAAAACGTATTTCATATAACATTACATCATTTTAATTTGCATTGGTATAACATACTCGTACGTTATTATTGCAAACGACCTAATGAGTTGCTTATTGTATTGTCTACTTCTTAGTCATATTTAATTTCTAACAATGTATTTTGAAAAACGATAAAACTATAGTTCTCTTCTCATGAAAATATACTGATTAAACTAGCTAACCACTTCATTCTCCGTTGATTTTTGTTTTGTCCTTATTAATAGTCAAAGTAATTTACTTCCCAAGTCTTCTGGGTCTAAAGTAAAGATAAATATAAGATTGAAATGACACGTTAATACAATGCCGTTAATTTAAAATCCGAAGATTTTTTTATCAAACACGGCCTACATCTTACTATAAAAATGAAAGACTGCATAGAATTTGTAGTGATTAGTACCTGAAATCCAGAATTATTTTGGCATTCACCTTCGTCAAGACGATACTCATGCATGACCCAATCAGTGCGAAGACCATTAGGAGCTCGACCTTGGTAGTAAACCAAGGTCTTTTTCATCCCTACATTTCTCATTTCCGAGTTCACTTTTCGATCTTTGCCCGTCGACTTCCAATAACCGGCCTTCGTCGCTCGGTTTGTCCTTGACCCATTTGGGTACTTCCGGTCCCTTGGACTAAAATAGTACCATTCCAAATCATTGCTCGGTAGCAATGACTTACCTACATAAAATGATTATATTATATGAGAAACTTTACATTATTTAAGAATATCTAACAATTTTCGCATAAAACATGTCTCAACAGATGTTAACTAGTTTAGTTTATATAAAAGTAAAAGTCATAAAAAATTATACTCATGATCTGACCTCAATTTCCGTATAATATAAAGATACGATTATTTTTCTATCCCAAAAAGAGTTTGAGGAGTGAGAGGGAAGTAAGAATGTACGATATAAAAATATGTAAATGAAAGAATTAAGAAGCCTCATCAAAGAAGCAAAGCACATACAACTACAAAAAGCATGTATTTTCCCTTTGTTAGAGTTGTCACATTGACTGACCATAACATTGCAAAAATGAATAAAAAAAATGATACGAGTACAAACTTGGGATCGTAAAATTGAATAAAATATGAAAATTCCACCCATAAACTTTTGCATCGATCTTCATTTGCCAATCGTAAATTATCAAATAAGATTGTTGTACGTCATTTTTATTTCTTAAAATTTCATTTATTATTAACGTCATTAATTATGTACAAAGCAATTGCAAACCATAATACATTAATTATATAACGATGTTATAATTACCAGAGACGCACTCCATTTATGGAGTGTCTGATTGCATTGATCTATTATACTAATTATAGGTTACATTGATTTCTTCATTGACATTCAAAATTGTTCAACATTGTACTAGCTCCTTTGTGCTTCGACCAGTGGCGGAGCCAGGATGTTATTTTAGGGGGCTAAAGAATTTTAGGGGGACGGAACCTTTATAAAATAAGGTAAATTAGAAAAATTTCAGTTAAAATCAATTTTTTTTCAAAATTTAGGGTCCCCCTGCGACCCCCTATTTCCCCCTTGTAATGTTTTGACCCCGTAAAGTAAAATTTTGGCTCCTCCCATATTAGAAAAGATATCATGCAAAATTTGAAGCTTTTAACGAGTTTTGTGATCATTAAAAAGTATCAAATGGACGCAGGTAAGAGAAACCGATAAATTGTTAACCAACAACAACCAACGTGACCTAAACAACACATGCAAAGAATACTCCTAATTCAATACGTACGTACACGAAAATATGACGAGTAAAAAATGATCAAAAACTATAATTACATGCATACACGTACTTGGCAACTCCCAAGGCTCAAATTGATATAAATCAATTTCAGGAATAATCTCCAAATCAATTTTGTGACCGTTGATCTTCCTCCTTAAGTAGTACGCTACCAACTCCTCATCCGTCGGGTGAAACCTAAAACCCGGTGGTAGCGCAACCGGCGCCATTTATTATAATTATAATTATTGATACGATCTTTATTATAATTTTGATTATTGAATTTTTGTAATTTTCAAAATGGTAATATATGTTGAAAAATACTCTTTTGTTTTAGCTTAAATTAATTAATTATGATTAAATGGTTGTTAGTCTCTTAGAAAGACAAGTAGGAAAAGTTGAGAAAGAAGTGCTAGAGTAGTAGGAACTAGGAAGGGCTTAAGTTAGGAGTGTGTTATGGTATTTATAGTCAAAGTTAAGGGGAGGAAAAAAAAGAAATTTTAGGGATGTGAACAAAAAGAAATAAATTAAAAGATCAAAAGAAAATTACTGTAAATGTGTGGGTGTATATTTATATTTTTATAAAAATTTACACTTTAGTATCGGAAGATTTGAAGTGATTTTGTTGTAATTTGAAGTCGTGATATTTTTTTGATAATTTAAACTTCAAATTATTTTTAAATTTGACGATAGTACAACCTACCGAGTAATAAATACGGAGTATATTTTATTATGGTATATACATACTATTCCGTACAATAAATATATATATCCTCAAGTTGTTGCATTTATAGTCTTTATAATAGCAAGTCTTTTTACTCTAATGACCTAAAATTTAACTTAATTTCTATTTTGGTGATTATAGCGCAATTAATCAAAATTCTTTTAGAGTCATAATCGGTTTTTAATACGGAGTATTTACTTTTAGGGTTGAGTATAATTTAAAGTGTATTTAGTATATAGGCGCTTGACACTATTGTCCTATTGTTAGCCTATCAAAAGATTTCTAATTTGTGGTGAGTAGGACCATTTCATCCTTACTTTTCAATTTAAGAATTTGAAGTAATGATGCTAGAGAGGACGGGGTATCGGCCAATCTGATCATACAAGAAAAACTTCAACACACATCAATAATCTACATTCCTTTATATTTGTAATATTTCAACTCTCATCAGTAATTTTCAATGCTAATTCATCTCTGTATCGATATCGATCTCATTCTTTTAAAACTAATTACACATGTATTTTAATGTTGTATACAATATATATTTCCCCATGCTTTAGTTGGTATGCTTTAATTTTTACACTTTCCCATCATCAATCACATAAATGTAGTTATGATGATATGATTCTTGCTATCTTTCACTTGAAGCTCTTCAATAATCAACTCACCCAAGAGACACACATTCATTTAAAGTGATAAAAAATGATCCAAAAAATGAGATCCCATGCTTCATATTTGTCCTTTGTAATCAAGGGAATCTACTAAAGACAAAACTTACTCATGTGACATTTTCTTTTCATCTCAATTTTTGTGTTACATAATATATCTCCAAAATACAGCTTTATTAACACGTATTCACTGAACACATGTAAAATAAATAAATAAATAAATAAAATAAAAACTCTTAATTACATTAAAATTTGACACTAATTCATCATTTTATGGACAAATTTTTTAAAGATATATACCATCATTTTAAAATCTGTCGATGAGTCTACTAGATACATGTTTAAAAAAATCGAGAATCATAAATCGTAATCTCATGTCTGATGATGTATCTTGCTAAAGATTAAAGAATGATCTTTTTGGCTTGACATTTACCTTATTAAATTGTACAGAGGATCTATTGTAAGGATGTTATGTCAGTAAATGATGTAAAAAGCAGTTAAGATCTACGTAATAATGAGAAAGAAGGATGTAGCTTATTCACTTTTGTCGTTGCTTCTCACTTTTGCTGCATATAACAAGCTTGTGACTGTATGTAAGTACTAAGCCACTATTTGCTTTTGTTTTTACAAATGTTGATTGACCTATGATTGATTGTAAGACGGTTTTTTGCGGGACTTACTCATATCAGTATTACAAAACGTGTTTCATAGAGTTGCTCAACAATAAAGAGTAATAGGTACCCGACAATTGGAATTCAACATATCGTCCATACATTTAAAACTCGGAGAAAATATAATATGAGACAATTATATACATATAACTAAACCAAATGATTTGATTTATGCATACAACCGTCTCATCATCTTAGATCTGATTTCTCTGTTTTATGTGACATGCTTTGTAATGTTGCAAAAGTGCAAAACAAGCTTAGGCATTCATCACCTACTCCCGAGTGCATTTAGTTTATAAATAATTAGAGAATTAAATCAGACACCAATCTAGCATAATAATTCGAGTTTTTTTTACAGATGCAACCATCTTTATGTACAGAAAGATCAAGAATGTACTTGTCAAGAGTGTAAAGTCGGAGACCGAGAAGACCACTACCTTACGCGATTAGCGGGTTGAGGCAGAAAGAAGTGATCGGAAACTCGATTTCTGATGAATCAAATACACACATATGTGAAGAAAGTGATCTGGGAACATCAAGTTATTGACTACCCAAGATAGTGGAACGTTTAGTGGCGGCTGACAGCGATGAATTCTAATAAGCCCGAGTTTTAAGTTTGTAGATGTTTGTGTGGGTTCGGGAGGGTCAGTGACTACGGTGGTCAATTCTCCTGAAGTTTTCGTGTCAATGGTGTCGTCAGAAGGCTCCTCCGTACTCTTGTCTTGAGTCGTTTTCTCATTGTTTTCGGATTTTTCAGTGAAGTACTCTGGCAAGAGAGTCTTCATAGCATCACCTAGAGTCATGTATGTCCCTGCAATGTAATATTGTAAATTTTAAACCATCTCTAACATTTAAACGCTTCAGAAAACAAATCGAAATAAGAAATCAAAATAAAATCATCGAAAAAACTATAATTCAAGCATCTCACAATGTGGCAACACGACTAAACCAAATTCATCATTATCATATTTGTTTAAAAGAGAGCCTTGACATCGATGACATTCAACAAAGAAAAATCGGAGTAAAAGTTTTGTAGACTTGCGGTTAGGTGGTCAAATATGACGGAAAAATGGAAAAATTTTAAGTCATTTCTCTCAAATGTCTATCTAGTACATTTTCAAATACGGAGTAAACTTGAGTATTTCATCCTTAATAAGCAGCGAATCATGGAGCAAGAAGTTGAACAACTACCTATGATTACAACTTACCTTCTTCCTTGTCAAATTCAATGGGCCTGTTTATGCAAGAGACTCTCTCCCAACTGTCAATCTCCGGTACATTCTCCAAGTCATGAAATACCTCCGACACAGTCCTAACATACAAGCGAACGGGAATTTTGCCTGCCATAATTTGACAAATCAGATTATCAAATATTTACATCCGTCTTTGAATGAGATTTATGTGCCTCACGGTTTTCATGCGCCTTGACATGTCAGTATCGTAAACATTTAAATCCATAAAACTGCCAGAAAGAAATATACAAGGACCCCAAAGGCATCGATTATCCAAGATTTGTATTTAGAACTTCCTTTTTCTGAAAATGGTCCTTCACACATGGTAACGTATGTAAAAGATCAAGACATCAAACAGGGGTAGTACAGTGGTAACTTCTTATATTGTAAGTACTAACTCATAAGCATTATCTTCTTTATCAACTCTGGCAAGATACAAAACAAAGACAAGTGTATGTAGGCAAACTAAATAAAATGAAAATGTACTCTCTATTTGGAGATGGTAATTTTCCTGTCAGATCTTTCCATGTTGGAAGGATGTCAACTAGATGGAGGGAGTAAAATGGATCCTTCTATCTCCGTCCTTGACACTGCCCTCCAACTCAGATTACTAACCAAACGTGTCCCCCCCCTCTTCTCAAATTTCCAAAAAGGAAGTGATGGAGACAAAATAACACTCGAATTCACCTGTTTTGACAAGCTCCATATCATCTGTAGTACCAGCAGCAGATAGGGGTTTGAACCATGGATAATGTACATATTTGTCTTGAACAACTCCTAGCTTTAGCTTTGACGTTACCTTAAGGAAGCACTCCAAATTGCCTGCAGGTGAAATCAAGGAAACTGAGCATACGGAAGCACAGAGACGACATATGAATATGCACTTGGTAAACTCGCATTGCGTGATGACTCTTTTGTTCCCTATGAGACAAAAATACTTGACATTAAGACTTCAAAATTTTAAGTTCAAAATCACAATTTAACAATTGGCCTTGGCCCTTGAGACCTTTGTTGTCCTGTCGAAATTTCTTTCTACAGTGACCATCAAACTTGAAAAACTTTTAAGATAAGCTAACCTTCTGTAAAGGCTAACTGTTGAAGTTTGGAAAGACAGGCTATGTGTGTTGGCTTTCTTTTTCTCTACAAACAGTAGAATGTTCAATACGAAGTATGTTCTACTCCGTATGTTTTTGCCATAATTGGATGCATCCTTTCATGTGTACCTCTCTACGATTGGAATAACAAAAACCTTATAAAGTATGAAGTAGTGTTTAGGAAAGGGCATACCATCTAAAACAGATCGCCACAATGCTGACTGATCTGACTGAGACATGTTCATAATATTCTTGCAATTCCCATTTATAATATAAACAGCCTGTAAAAAGCATTCAGCTCATGAGTTAATATCAGCTGCACCGTCCGTAAAAAACATTGACCGCAATATAGTCCGAATAGTAGGCAAATAGAAAGCTGACGAGAAACTACGTTTGTCAACTGAAAAGTACTGACAGTTAGGTAACCCTATGCCATATTCGTTACATAGTTACATTGCTCTTTCTATTTCTATAATTTCTTACGACGCTGAGGTTAGAGACTAGAGTTTATAAGAATTGCTCAACGCTGACAATGTTATGTTAGCATTGTCTCATGATGAGAGAAACTACTTGCCTTTAAAAAACGTGGTACAATCGAGTGACACATAGGGTACGTAGAATATGTAATTTGACCTCAAGGACGCAGCAATGGAGAAACGTAGGTCTCTTCTAGTAAAATGTTACGGGTGTATAACATACCTCTTTCAGAGAGTTGATGAAGTTCCACTTAACAGCATCTTCCCCTTCACATGGTGTCAGTAAATGACTCGGATACCCTCTGAAATGAAC
>JAUEKU010229037.1:0-15834 GCA_032274805.1 Gypsophila paniculata | reverse complement strand
TTCGAGAAATTTGGCTCGGAAAAAGTCAAGGACTAAGTTTGACTTTTGAGAAATAATAATTTATTTTAGATTTTTTTTTATAGTTGAGATTTTGAAAGGAGGTGACGATATTTAATTCGCGAAAAATTTTCATTCGCGTTTTAAATACAAACGAAAGAAGGAAATTAATAAATTTTAAATTAAGAAATTAATTATTATTATTTAATCGTGTTAAATTAACACGGGGTGTTACATATCTCATTTAGAATTTACTTAATGTTTGTCTACACCATTTTATTGGTATATTGAAACGTGTGCATGCAACTCAATTATGATCAAGCGCTTGATTGCTAACATTATCTTGATGATAAGTTAAACATAACATAGATCTTATATATTTAGAAGATAATTTACATTGATGCTTCTAAAATAAAATAAAAACCCTAGACTTGTGATCATCTTAGCGATGGATCAATAAACTAGATACAAACTAATTATGTCTCCTTAGTGATGACTTATCAAAATTTTGATCAATATACTGATCAATTTACTTAACTAGAGTCGTCCTTTTATACAGGACTTACTAAAATTAAGATAGACAACACTAGGTCACCCTAGCGCTTGACAAGTGTGTATCCACACCTATCTTAGATCACTCTGTTACCCCTGGATCCAAACTCCTTCCAGGCCATGAACCTCGCTTCCACGTCCAAAAACCCAGGTCGTCGGGGATAACCGGCAGGCTTTGAAAAATTGAACAACTTTTCTCCAAGCTCCTCCTCGTCGATATCTTCGCCACTTACGTATTCATAATCATCTTCTACCGGCTTCATCTTGGCTGACCAACATTACCTCCAAACACCTCGATCACTAGCGTCTTGTTACCACGGCTGATAATAGTCTTGGTTCCTTTTTTGTGCTGGTTGATTCTTACCGCCAACATGCATACGTAATCCATCCAGTTTCTCAGACTCCTCTCTAGTGTTAGAAAACTTGCCCCCCACGAGGTGCACACCTTGACCATACGTTCTTTGGTCTCATCGGTAGTCTTCTTGAAAATGATCTCCATGAGATCCATATTGGATGCCAACTCATGGACTGGCTCACTTTTGTTTCGAGCGCTTGGCACCTTGTTTGTCATTTTCTCTATCACGTCCTTCTCTTTCATCGCTTTAACCTGTCCTTGATTTATCACAAGGAAGTCCTCCCATACTACTTTCATTCCCTCAATTGTCATGAGGCTGGAAAGCCTTTCTCTGAGAGCGATAGAAACTGGGAATTCCATGATAAAGATTGTGTTTTTCTTTTGGAAAAGACTTGTGAGTATAAGTAGTAATTTTCTTGAAAAGGTAAGTGAAAAATGTGAGTTTTAACTTTCCTCAAACGCTTCTTTAAATAATCCTTCTCAAAACCAATGGGCATTTATAAAAACCCTAGAATGGGCCGCACCCACTGTCCACCTGTCTAGGAAGCTTCCAGATTCTCCAAAGTTTCCCGCACTTTTTCCCTCTTAGGTTAAGTAAAGTCTTTCAACTTTTCACTTCTCAACTTCCCACAACCTAAGAGAGAGTAAAACTTTTCATTATCCTTCACAAACATGACTAGATATAAAACCGGTCCTTCTTCTTCTAGCAGTTGACCTCACTCACATTAATGATCCAGAGATGATGAGGATCATTGACACGATGGTTAATCATTTCCCACTGTATCATCCTCTAGGCATCGCTGTCGACAGGCTTCCCGAGGATGGTAAGTTTCCTTTAATATCACTGGGTCCCTTGATCCAGTTCGCTCATGATCAGCCCGATGTCTCTGATGAGATGCTTAATGCAATCACCGCGCTATTTTTGGGTATTTTCCCTAATGTCAGCTCGATTACACTTTTAGTGTATGGTGATAAACCCTACTCATTGCCTTGGCACAATGTTGCCTCACCTTAAAAGGGTTGGGCCGCCTTGAGCCCTACTGCCCAAGGTCCGGTTAATGCTCGTGGGTTTTTCAATCGTTGTAAACCCCATCACAATTGTTGGAATAAAAATTTCATACTCCATTTCCTTAGGCTGTCTACTCATGAGACAACCCCCTTCCACAACTCAATGTCAATTGCTTTGATTGCCTTTTGTCAACCTGTATATAACTATTTTTTTCTTCCTGATGGACTAAAGACCATCACTTTATGTGATATTACTCTCATGACAGGCCTTGCCCCAGTGGGTGACCCTCTAAATTATTTCCCATTGAGTAAATCGATAGTCAGATCTACTGAGCCTATCGCTTACGATATTTGTGCGCACGCTAAAAAACAATGGACGTAACTCTTTACCAAGAACCCTGCCAAACCCACTAATAAAGTTGGTTTTGGGCCCTTTGTCACGATTATAATGGATGTTGCCGAAGATCCTTACGACTATGTGTTGTTTTTAGTATTCGCCCTCTCCCGGCTTCTAGTGACCAAAAGTGGGGGTTTCATGTACTCCATGATCCCACTAGCTAGCAAAATAGCAGCTTGTCAGGGTCAAATACCCCTAGCGCCCTTAGTGCTAAGTGCTCTTTACAGAGCGCTCCATGACTGTCGCGCTGCGGCGCTTTTTTCGGCTGCACCGTCGGTTTTTCGCCCACTCTAGCTTTTATCAGCCTGGGCCATGCTGTATTTCCTACACCATTCCGTGGTGCCTCACCTGAATTTTAGTTGCATACCCGAGCAGAAGTGTTATGCTGAAGTCTTCTTCGACCTTCATACTTCACGCCATATTAGGAGTCTGAGCGCCATTATGGCTTCTTTACTATGGCAAACAGGAGCCCTTTGTTATAATTCTGGGGATATTTTGCCATTCGACTGTACTGATGACTCCTGGCGAGTTCACTACTTGCCCACTTGGGTTAAGAATTTATTTCCCATTACCCCAGTTATGTCACCTATCTGGGATAGCTTTTTATGCCCCCGTGACTTGGCTTACTTTGATTTCATCACCGGTCATTACGGCGTCGAGGTATATAACCCTCAACTAGTAGCCAACCAATTTGGAATGGTTTAGTCCCTTGCGTTGCCTAATATCTCGACTTTGAATGATGGTTGGGCTTATCGCCAGCCACCCAGGCAGCCTATTGACCATATCTTCCGTATGAAACTGCCTCAACTGTGTCATAAAGCTTGACAGTATAAGCAATGAGCTGTAACTTTATCACAACATCATTGGTGGACTCAAGCTCATTGGAGCAAAGGCACCATTTTAGCCCCAGCTTTCGAACGCTTCAAGCGCTGTGCTTTAGGTATTTTCAAACTTTGAATTTCTGAATGTGTTTTATTTTCAAAACGCCATTCCTAATCCCACTTTTGCTCCCTGCTTAACAGACCCAACCAACGCTAGGAAGTTCAAAACTTTCATCAGCCACATGGGCCCACCTGCTTTATTTTCTTCAAAAGCGGTAAGCCTGTCACCAATATGTGAAATAATTTGTTCCTTAGATTTTACCCAAGAGATGAGAGGTGTATGTCTTGTGACTGCTCCTTTCTCGAAAAGATTCAAAATCATTCCCAAGACTGATTTCATTGACGAGGAAGATGATGATGAAGAATCTTCGCAATCTCAACGCCTAACTCGTAGGCCTAACTCCTCTCGGACCACGTTTTCGTCTCCTCTATCGAAAAAGACTAAGAGAATGTCAAATCTTGAAGATAGCGCCAACTCTGCGGCGCCTGGGTCTTTAGTACATTGGCCTCGACCCACTCCTGCCCCAGTAGTGTCTCTTGACAGGGTTCCTACTGAGCCAGCTACTGGCGCCTGTCAGACGCATTCTCTCGTTGTCGTTATTGAAGGTGACAGCGAAAGTATTTTGGAGGAAACCAATGCTTTGAGAGATAGTGAAAACCCCTTCATAATCGTACCAGTCACTACTGCATCCATAGTGAGCAGTTAACAACAAGGTCCAGCCTCTCCGAACGCTGATCATGTCATGACCACCGTTGCTGTTTCTAGTCCTCTAATTCCAAACCATATAATAGCTGGTGATCATTCAACCACTCCCACTACACCTATGGTGCCAACTGGGATGCCCCCCCAGTACAACTATGGAGACTAGTCCAATTCAATCAAGTGCAATGATTACCCCTGAGACTTCTAAAGCCACAGCGTCATCACCAGCGTGCACTCTTCAAGAGTTGACACCACTGACGCTAAACTGCAAAGCTATGCTTCCAACTCAAACGTTGGCTATGAGTAAGCACCAACCCCTAGTTAAATGGGCTAGTATGTTGCGACAGTCCCCTATGAATTTGGAGGTATTGCAAAGATTGCAGCAATCACACAGCGAATTTCTGGGTCTCTTGCCCTAAAGAGCCAGCAGAAACTTAAAGCCTTCCTGACTTAGCACTCTGAAGTGTATGAGACATGGTCCAAGACCTTAGCGGACGTGATTGCCTTGAAAGCCAAACATTCATTGTTGGTAGAAGAGTCTGCTGATCTGTGTGACCAGGTATAGCGTTCTGACGGTATACACGCTGAAGACCAACAAGCATTAGACCAATTGCACCAAGAATTAGCTGACGCTAGGGCATTAGTTGCCTCTTTGGAAGAAAGGATAACTTCCTACCAGGTGAGAAGTCCTGATGAGCGTCTGGGACGCCCGCTGTATGTAGTGAAAACTCAAATCGAGGAGGCCACTGACATTCTTCCTCGTATGGAAGCAGAAGTAGCCCGCCTATCCCAAACCTTGACCACTCTTTTGCAGGAGCATGATCAAGCGACGCAAGAATTTGTGGACTTCATTTTATCTTTGAACTAGTATTTGTTACCAGCTACCTTATGTTTTGAACAATTGTCTTTTGGTAAAACAATGTCTATTTTGCAACTTTTATCTCTTGGTGAGATAAATTTATTGACTTAATCATCATTCTAGTTTATGAACTTCCTTCATGGTGTCCTAAAATTCAGGATATGCCTGTTTTATATCCATTGCATATTTTTCCCAAATTGTTGGGTGATAGGACTTCAAAAATCGTCTATTGATGTTTCTTTTGGTCATTTCCCCAAAAAGCGCCTGAAGTATATAGGTGTTATCTGAATAAACAGCTACGACTTTAAAAGACCCTTCCCAATTAGGCGTCCATTTACCCAACATATGGCCTCGTTGATTCGGTGGCAAACGTACCTTCCAAACCAAATCCCCTTGCTCAAACATCCTTAGACGCACCTTTGAGTTATATACTTTCGATGTGGCCACTTTACTTTTAGTAACTGTCGCCAAAGCCTTATCGCGCAAATTTTCCACATCCAAATTACTGATAGCCATCGTTTGCAAGTAATCGTCCACCTATAAGTCACTCTGCCTCATTCACCCTCTTGGAACTAGAGGACATTGCTTCATCTTGGTAGCAATCGACTATATCACCAAATGGGTCGAAGCTGCCTCATACCGCACCTTAGGGTCGAAAGAGGTAGCAAAACTCATACAAACAAACATCATATGTCGATACGGCATACCGCATAAAATTATCAATGATCAAGGAACCCATTTCCGAGGCAAGGCTGCCACGGTACTGGACAAATACAAGATCAAACACCACAAATCATCTCCTTACCGGCCCCAAACCAATGGTATCGTTGAAGCAGCGAACAAAACGTTGGTAACTATCTTGGAGAAAATGACAGAGAACTACCGCGATTGGCCAAACAAAATCTCGTTCGCTCTATGGGGGTACCGTACCACCATTAGGACACCTACGGGAATAACACCATACTTTCTCACCTACGGCATTGAAGTTGTACAACTTGTCGAGGTGGAAATCGCATCCCTTCGCGTACTTGTAGAGGCCGAGATACCAGAATGAGAATGGTGTCAAAAACGATACAATCAACTTATAACTTTGGACGAAAACCGTCTGAACTCCTTAAGCACTTCCCAAATGTACCAAGCGAGGTTACAGAGGACATTCAACAAAAAGGTTCGACCATGCAATATCAAAGTTGGTGACTTGGTGCTCAAATCGGTACGAGCACCCTTACCCATAGACCCAAGAGGAAAATTTAAACCCAATTGGGCAGGACCGTATCTAGTCAAAGACAACTACTCCGGTGGAGCCGTAAAGTTGATAGATCTAGATGGTCAAGAATTCGTTAACCCAACTAACTTGGATCAGTTGAAGAAATACTATCCTTAATAGCAATGTACAATCGCAATTTCTCTTGAACTACGACGGATCTGATTCTGCAACGCTGCGGATACGTAGGACGATCACGCAACCCCGATCCCAATACCCAAATGGGTTCCACGAAATTCGAACTACGCTGGATCTGATTCCAGCTCACGTGGATACGTAGGAGGGCAATTCGACCTCGATCCTATCCCAAAAGGGGAGTCACAAAATAACTCTAATGTAATGACAAAAGAACTGAAGGCTTACAGAAACAATATCCTAAGTTCTTTTCCTATTACTTGGGGGCTTACAAAAACAAAAACGATTCGAAACTACGCAACCGATCTGATTCCTATCATGGATACGTACGCAGCCCATTTACGAGGCTTGACCGTCTCAATTTTTGAACAGTCCTAAGGCTTCAAAAGCCTACGGCCCAAAATCAAAAATCACCAAAACAATGTACAATTTCAATTTCAGAAACAGGAATGCAACAAAACATTTTTTCAAAACGAAAGCAAACTCGATCATTTTATTAAAGAACTTGCGGAATACAAAATTCTAATAGTTCATAATAATAATGAAAAACAATAGTCTAATACAAATAGTAAAGATCGAGTCAAAAGCTAAGTCGTCCTAGGCTTGGTCTTTACGCTGCTCCTTCTCCTTGCCCTTCGAACGCTCTCTAGCTCCAAGTCCCAGCACCACTTGTCGACCGCCGGCTCCAACGCGATCCTAAACTCTTCCACGATCTCCGAGCCTATCCAAGATTGATGGCCTACTCGGCCTAGCAACAACCCGACTAGCACTAGCCTCGCCTAGTTTACGGAATACAGGCCTAGTAGAAGGACCCTCATCAGCTTTCCTCTTGCCCAAACCAGAGGGATAA
Source organism: Gypsophila paniculata (assembly GCA_032274805.1). Taxonomy (NCBI): domain Eukaryota; kingdom Viridiplantae; phylum Streptophyta; class Magnoliopsida; order Caryophyllales; family Caryophyllaceae; genus Gypsophila; species Gypsophila paniculata. Next base: position 8,833 of record JAUEKU010229037.1, on the reverse strand, counting down.
TCAGCGAACTGAGGACCGCGCAGCCTATACTGGATGTCAACCTTCTCATCCTCTCTAAGCCTAGCATGTGTCTTGAAATCAGTGCTAGTAGTCCACTGAACATAAGCGCGTGACACCCAGACGGTCTCACGAGTCTCCGACATCATCCAAATGGCTCTATCCCTCCACTGTAGAGCCCAAGCCTCGACCATGACATTGGTCAAAACAACAATCGCCAGAACCTGAGTATCCCTCGCAGGGATGGTCTGAGCTAGGCCCATCTGTCTCTTCACCCTAAGAGGATGAATGTAGATGCCCATCTCCAAGCTGCACATCATAAGCCCTCTCGATGCGCTCAAAACGGAACTCCCACTGAAGGATTTGATCCCCCACCATGGGACGACCCATCTAATGGCACCCTGCCTCACGAAATCCTGGAAATACGCAGCGGATCAATCCCTCACTCCGACCCAGGACAAAGCTCTAGAGGTTAACCCACTCAGCCGGTATGGACCAATATATTCCACACTAGCTAGGATTCTGAATCGTTCTATGAGCCACACTTGAAGGATCCTAACGCTTCCCCTATAAGCATGGACTCTCGACCCTAAGCGGTCATCTAAACCTATCAAGGTCTTAGCTAGAACTAACGGAGCTGGATCCCTACCAGCTTCCATCTGCTTAACAACCCCCAGCAGCCTAGGGTCACCTAACGGACTCACTACAAGCACACCCTCGAAGCCGTACATCTGCAGGAGACAGTATGACAACGCTCGCCTCCTCACACTATCGGAAATAACGCGATCATCACGGTTCTTAAACTTCATAACGAACCTAAGCATGTTCACCTTATCTCCCGAAAACAAGTGATCAACTTCATCCTTGGTCAAGTCTAGAAACTGTCTAAACTTGCCCTTGTAGCCTAGACTCAACCTCACCTCAACGGGGTAAGGTCTACCGCGCCACCCAGCAATGGTGGCAAACTCCTCCACCAACGGGCACATCTCACCCCCTGGAAAGCGGAAAACATGGTAGGACGGGTCCCAAAAGTCGAGACACGCGTCCAAGAAGCCCAATTCTACCTTAACTTGTCGGAGTCCGATAAACACTCCGGTACCAGCAGCATTAAGGGCACTTTTCTCAACAGCGGACAGAGACTTAGTCCACTCACGCATTGCACTCTCGAATTGATCCATAATAACGGGTTTTTGAGGGAAGTTTGTGTTTATTTGCGCGGCAGAATGAATTTTTCGATTTTTGATAAGTTTTCTCGACGAAAATGGTGCAGTATATGAAGAAGAAGTTCCACGAAATTTTTGAAAAACCTAAACTCCACACGAGTTCCGCCAGTAAACTGGCGGATTCCCCAGAGAAACGCCACAAGACTGGCGATTTTGGTGAAGACCAGGATCAGATTCTCTCAATATTTCGTGCTATAAACTTGTCATATATAACTTATTGCATAATATTTCGGATATTAAGACTTTATCCGTGATATCTTATACATTTTTACCGGTTAATCCCCCGCGACACCGCTTAATATCAGCTCGAGCAGTTTGACTCCCCACGGATGCTGCAGTTCGGACCTATATCGTAACTTAGAATCCGAAAGTACTCTTTTCACTTGAAAATTCATGTTTTGAACTAGTTTTTCGATAACGCATTTCCGAAAAATTTTACTCCCCAGCAAATTTTCACAGCTATCATTTTTAAACATTTTAAAATGATTTGGGCCGGCATGCCTTTACAAAACATGTATGTCCCTAACATCGCGATGATACTTGAGACTATCACGCTCCGAGGTATCATCATTAGTTTGATTATCGCCTTGACTCAAGCGGCCAAGCCTCAGCCAAATTGGGGGCTCTGTAGATACCCAAATTTGCACCCTCCGACCCGATTCGACCGCCCGATGATGAACGGGATCCAAGCGTGTGTTTGAAAAACAAATGAGCATATTTCAGAATTGAGACTTAACGTAATTGAATTTTGAAATAAAACGAGTTTCGGTAATGGTCAGACATGCACGGTCAATTAGCCCATTCGCCTATTTCTGGGCCCACTTCGACACCAATCTATGTGTTAGAGATCCCATACACAAAATCCAACTCCAAATAACAACTCAAATCAACATTTCCAGGCCTCACGCCGAAAATCACTTTTTGGGCCTAAAACCGACTTAAAGCCCATTAAGCCCAAAATCGACCTCGAAGCGTCATTTCCGACCCTCAAGGTATCAAAATCAAATTCTGAACTCACGTCATAAAAGCATCCAAAATATCTTGGCCTCACGCCAAATTTCAAGCATTTCCAACAAAAAACCGATTTTAGGCCCAATAGGCCTAGAATCAAGCCTAAATCATCCATCCTCGAAAGTTCGGACGCGCGGATCAACGAGCAGACCTCTCCATTGAACTCAGCGCGACATTTTGAGTGAAATGAGTACCCACTTAAGCATTTTCGGCTTGGGTCATTTCCCGACCCGTTTTCGAATCCCGAAGCATCCCGAAGCATTCTAGAACGTTCTAGAATGTTCTCAAAATCATAATATATCACATTCACACTCAAATTATCCTTATTATTATCATAATTCGTAATTATGCATCAATCACGGATTAATTGATAATCATAATCAATTATCTATTAATCAAATCTTGCCATTTTTGCAAATTGAGATCCTGACCCTCAAATGCAAACCGCCAGTAAACTGGCGGATCACAATGCATTTCGCCACCTAACAGGCGGAATTCCACCATTCCTCTGATTTTCACTATAAATAGAGGACTAATCTCACACATTTTACACATTATTATGATCTCATACACTCACTCTCAAATCTCTCCGAGCAGGTAGTCATCCCTACCTTTTATTATGTTAGATTTTCTTAACTTTTTCGAGATACGCTTCTTGTAAAATCGCTTCTCCTCTCGGTGTATTGACACCTCTTCTCACCCTTCCCCTCTAGACTCTATCGGCTACGATAGCCAAGTCCTTATCGACACGTAATACTCATCAAATGGGTTATTTCAACCGGGTTCAAAATCTGTACCTAGTCGATCGTGCATGTCTTAACGACCAATTAAACAGCTTAATAACACTTTAACAACTCGTAACAAATTATCATAACAACTTTTGCAAAATAAAGCTTTTTGGCCACGTAAAGTCGATATAATGAGATGCCTCATTTGTACTATCGCATAACACGCGGATCCTGAGGGCGACAACCCTATGACAAACCGTTTTTGCAAATCGTACATTTCGAATCGTCCATATTCGAAATGTGTGGTTTTATTTATTTATTTATTCTTCGTTCTTATTATTATTTAGCTATTATTTGTTTATACTCATTTCATGTGGCTTATGATTTAAAAATAAAACGATTTTCAAAAGCAGAGCACTACCCGGAAACCGCCAGTGTACTGGCGATTTTGGCGATTGGCCGCCAGTGCACTGGCGGAATTCCTTGCTCCTATTTTCACTTTTTGCAATTTGGTCACGTAGTTTGCATATAATCTATAAATTAAATTCAATTCGAGTTTAGTTAAAACGATTAATTACGTGATTAAATCAATCGACGTAGCAAACTTAATATTAGGTTTAAAACGTTGTATTGCACTTGCATCCCAGTTAACATCGAATATCGAATACACCATTTTCAAACTAGTAGTGGCTACGTCAAGTAGGCCGGGTTAGGTGATTTTCTAAAATAATTGATTTTCTTCCTAATCGGTACCCTCGCCTGTACCCAATCTCTGGTTTAAAGCAATTAAAACCGTTGAAATGAAGGTGCGTTTTGGTGTTTTTATTTCTAACGATTCAGCAATGAGTCCTTAGCAACAAGGACGCATTCAAAACGGGTTTCCGGGTTACCTCTTAAAACTTGGTGGCGACTCCATTTTGAACAAACAAAGGATTAATTCACCTTTTAAAACAAAACGCTTGTTTTTAGCAAAAGGGAATTTTTCGCGTCCACACCTTGTGATGTGAAATGGAACTTGTACCCGTATATCTTAGGTGACCGTAGTGTATGCCAATTCTACCTTACTACCGACTTGAACTACATTATTTTGAAATTTTTGAACTATCTTGATCCACTAATGAAATTTTCTACTCTCGATTTTGCTCTATTTCTTTGATTGGTGGCTAGAAAATAGCATGTCCGGGGAGTTAAATTGTATCCTATGGAGCCTCGTGTTTGAAAAATCAATCGAAACGCCTAAGCAATAGAACACGAGGCACCCACCGCCGGTAATACGGGGGAGCGATCCCTTTCTCCGAGGACACCTCGGTATCGTGAAGACCAAGGGCCAATGCGAACATAATCAATACCAATCCACAATCCGAAACAAAGAATCACCAAGTTAGTAGAATTGCAAAGATAGAAAATTTTTGGTTACCTATTAGTTCAAGTCCCCACAGTTACCATTTTGGCATACCACGGGACGACCCTGGTGCTTTGGCACGTGACTACCGCCTACTTGTTCCTATAACGTCATAAGGGGCCCCTTCACTTCCACCATACATCTTGATCACCTCTTGACTCCCTAGTACAAGGGGCGCGGTTTTCATTGAGCCACGCCATTTAGAATGTGTTTGCATCCCATGTTTTTGCATTTGAAATTTGGTAGCGGTTTAAGCTCGTGAACATTTCATTGAAAACTTTGGTTAACTCTCAATTTCCCTCCGTCACTTAGATAAGGAGAGTGACTTTTCTTTTTGCTAGATGTTTGCATATTATATGATTTATGTGCTTAAATATTTGCTTGCATCGCAATTTTGAGCAAGACCCAACTTGTCTTGCAAACTTGGACCTTGCCTTTCCTCATGGGTTCAAGTTTGTGAGTTGAAGGGGCGTTGGAGAGCGCCAATTTCCCTATTCGGCTATTATAAATATTAGTATAGTTCTTAGTGGTATTTTGTCATGATCTTAGGTGAGTTGCTAGTCCTCTATTTTTGTGATATTGTGTTCGTTTGAGGACAAGCAAAAGCTCAAGTATGGGGGGAGTTTGATATATGTCTAATTTGTCCCCAAATACGGTCCAAATGACGGTAATTTACCGCCTTTTCGACCCCTTTCCCTCCATTTCATATTACTTACAGCTGCTTTTCTTATGATGCAGGGATGAGGACGTTTCCTCACCATTTGGGGTCGAAACGAGAGGAAAGCACCCTACTTTGGAGGAGTTCTTAGCAACCCAAGGCGTGGGAGTACAACCAGAGGCGCGGCCTACAAGAACCGCGGCGCGGGTTACATAAACCGTGGCGCGGCTACCTTTGCAGAAGACCAATCCTATTGCCGAGCCAAGAGAAGAACCGCGGCGCGACTCTCTAAACCCGAGGCGCGGGTCTACCCACCTAAGGCGTGGGTCAGCTGCGTTCCAGTCCACTTTGGTTCCTTTACTTGGGCTTTTCAAGGCCCAATCCGAATTTCCCTCTTGTTTTGCCTCAAGTTAATCCAAGAAACAAGGTAGAAGAAAGAGGAGACTCCCTTTATAATATCAACCACTACACAATATTTTGGACTTACTTACTTTTTACATTTCTATTTTTTTTTTATTTAGTTTTAATATAGCTGGAGTAGGTAGAAAAACTCTCCTAATTTTTCTCTTAGTGTAAGATCTCAAAACTCTCCTAGTTTTAGATCTACAATTATTCATATTCAAGTTTTATTAATTCTAATCTTGCATTCAAGTTTTAAGTTAGTATTTGGGTCTATGTTCTTTATTTGTTCTTGAGTTGATTTCGCATTTTCGCTCAATCTAATTACCTCTTTAGGACCATAGGTTATCTCTTTCCCTCTTTTAATTTCATGCAACTTATGTTTTAGTTTAAAGTTTTCATTTTTATGCTTATTTGGTTTGGTTTAGTTTAGTTGACTTGCTCATCAAGTTAATTTAAATTCAAATTAGTTCTCGCTTAATTAGTTGACGAAAAGTCGCCATCTTTTAGTATAGTCTTAATTAGGATGTTCCGAGTAAGATTCTAGATTAAAGTTTCGATTTTTATTAATTTGCAAAATTAGGATCAACTAATCTCGAGTAGTGAAAATGATTAGTTTAATTGAAATTGCATTTTTCGTTGTTAGTTTAGTTAAAGTTTCCATCTTTATTGTTATTTTAGTCTCGATCATGATTAGTGAGTCTCACCGCAACTTTAATTTAGTTAGTTTAAACTTTGTTGCTTTTAATTTAAATTCAATTTAGTTTAATCTAAATTTAAAATCAATGCCTCTTAGAATAGATTTCGATTTAGTTTAGTTCAGATGTTAGTTCAATCAATCACCCATCAATTGCGATCGAACTAGAGTTAGACTAAAATAAATTTCTTAGCTCGATTTCCCGTCCCCCTGTGGATCGACGACCCTCACAAGTACAAAACGACGACTCGTGCACTTGCGAGGTATTTATGTAAAACAACACACATCAAACTCCCATCTGTTCGTCCTTTTTTTGTGGTATTTTTCCATTTACCCATTTTGTTTGTTGAATATCCAATTGTGATTTAAATCCGCTCTTCCATGCTATATGATCAGCTAATGCTTCCCCTCCCCACGTGATGCTTCGTGCCCCCCATGACATGTTCCCTTGCCTTCTTTCCTTTATATTACCCCGCTTGTAGTGGTACTTTTGTCCCACCACCTTTGATAATAAGCTCTCTGGAAATTGTAAAATACTCCATGCTTGTTTTGCTAGTAAGGCTTGATTTAGACATCCCATATTACGAATACCCAACCCTCCTTACCCTTTTGGTCTGCTTAGAAATCGCTTACTACACCAGTGGATTGTTCCACCCCTTTTTAATCCTGCCCACCAAAAATGCGTCAACAGGGCGTCTACCCTTTTGACCACACTTACCAGCATTTTAAACACCGATAAAATATAAACTCATAAGGTGGACAGAATGGATAAAATCAGTGTAAGTCGTCCGGCTGGAGATAGTAAAGTTCCATTCCATGATTCTAATCTATTTCTTACCATTTGTATTACCCCTTGGAACACATCTTTTTTCAGGCCCCCAAATTCTGTTGGAGCCCAAATAAATTCCCAAATTTTGCGATGATTTTAGGTCTACTGCTCTCTGTATCGATTGGCCTTCTGCCAATTCTACATTAGGACTAATAAGAATAGCCGATTTTGCCTTATTGATTTTTTGACCTGATGCTGACAGAATTCATCTATAACAACCATAAGAGCCTCACAATTCTCTCTTACCCTCCATAAAAAAGATTGAATCATCAGCAAAGGGCATATGTGATATCCTTTCCGATTCCCTTCCAACCTTGATGCCCTTATATAACTTATTCATCGATCCTGCTGTAATTGTCTTCGATAGAGCCTCCATACATAAGACAAAGAGTATAGGCGATAGGGGGTCTCCTTGTCTTAGTCCACAATGTGGTATGAACGTTTCTTTTGGTTACCCATTAATTAGCACCTCATAAGACACATGTTACAATTAGCATTATGATAGTAATAATCCTTTGTGGGAATCCAAAAGTTCTCAATGATCCCTTTAAAAAGTTCCAGTCAACCCTATCATATGCTTTACTCATATCAGCCTTAATCGCTATTTTCGCCTTTTTTCCTTCCTTCTGGTGTGTTATATTATCTAGTATTTCATGGGTGATTAGTATATTATCTGAAATGTTTCTACCTGTGACAAAAGCATTTTGATATTGATCCACCAGGTAGCTCATTGAATTTTTAACTCTGTTTGATATACACTTTGTGACAATCCGCATAATAACATTGCATAGGCATTGTTCATCTCCTTAAGTAAGTGTCCCTTGTTTAGGATGTCAAGAACCGAGTTTGTACGTTAAGAGGTGACGGAGATGTATATCATAAATTGTACGAATATATTGCGTTACTTCTTTTGTTTGTGAGCGGGTCGCTTACGAGACCAACGAAAAAAGGCAACCAAACGACTGTCAATTTCGTACTTCATTGGATTTGAAATTCCTACATTTTTAGAGTGACAACCAACGACTCTTGCTCGAGTCAATGCGTGTTGGGTTACTTCAACAGGCCACCATAAAAACCGCATCTGATTGTCGTAGACAGTATTCCCATCCCACCATCGGATCTGTCTATGCTAAAACTATTCTTGTCCGTTGTCATCCATGTAATTTACATGCTATCAAATTCATGACTTACGAGTTTTCGTGATCTAGAGCATCTCTTAGAGCACGTGCAATGGCTTAACTTAGGGACTAACACGCAATTACGCAATTTTAGTAGGTTAAGACTAGCAGCGTAACCGTTGTTTTGCTCCAGGTGTATTGGCTTGGGTTGAGGCGTTGTGCTTGTAACCTTGCTATTGGCATAACCGGTACACCAAACCAGTCCCGGACTTCTATTAGTTTTAAGTTTGACAGGCACATGGCAAGAGACGGAGCCCGGAGGGCACACTGCATTCCGTAAGAAGGAAAGACAAAAGAAAGGGTTGTCTACATAAGTGTAGAACACCCCCACCCGGTTGGGCTCGGTTCGAGAAGATATTTAAGATTTTTATAATAAAGCGATTGTTGAAGGATTGCGGAAAAATAATTCACGTGAGGATATAAAACAAATATAAATACTCGTAGATGCTTTTACACCAAGTGATACCAACACATTTTCCTCACATCAGAAGGGGAATGTTTGGAGCCAAGTCCAAATTAAACATGAATAATATTAGCGTAAAACTACAAGAATGCAAATTTAAAATCAGTAAGTCTCCCTTAAAACGGGTCGACCCGTCTTACCTTAAGACCTCTCACAACAACTATCCATTATCCCACTTGCACCCCCACTTGCACTACCCATGGGTTTTTCCCCTCACAACAACTATCCGTCTTAAGGTTAAGACGGAT
>JAUEKU010228927.1:0-15838 GCA_032274805.1 Gypsophila paniculata | reverse complement strand
TTCAACTTTATTTTCATTAAATCGATTAATTAGAGCTCGACACATTTTAATCAACAATCATGTTTCGATAAATTGCTAAATGTCCGTTCATCATAGGGCATTGTTCGGGGGGTACAAATACGGGTATCTACACAAATGAACCCTAATGAATGTAGGAGAGTCAAGTAAAATGAACCCAGACCAAGGGTGATAGGAGGGAGGTGTTGGATGGGAATGGTCCCCCATTCCAAAAACGAGACCTATCAAGCTCGACCGGCAACCGCGGGTGGGACTATGGGACTTTATGCGAAGTAGGGTGTCTATGTGTATGTGTGTACATATGTGTGGAGATTGTATGATCATGTAGGTAGACATGGATGTGTGTAGGCTTTAATGCTTGTATTAATGAGCAAGTGTATGCTGATTTGTGGTAGGATGAGTGGTTGTGATATGAATGGGCATAGTAAATGCATGAGTAGGTGGAGCATAATTGAATGGCATGAATGTGTAAGAGTATGAGTAGAATAGTGCACTAACCCGGGATAAACCACGGAAGACCGTGCATTCCCGAGATTTCATTATGGCTGCAGGAATAAAGATATCGATCGGGTGGGAGTATCCGAGGACTCGAGGCCGCTACTATTGATTGCTCACTCGAACGGGCGTGGATATCACTCGACCGAGTGCCTCCATACTCGACCGAGTAACTACCCCTCCTCGATCAAGCAAGATTGTGCCATAACTCAAAATGGATTCTGGGGCTCCTTCCACTCGACCGAGTACGGACTCACTCGATTGAGTGGGTTTTTCCACTTGACCGAGTGAAGCGCAAATTGACCCGACCTTGGTTCCTCTGCCCTATTTCTTTCCTAACTTCCTTTCATTTCCCTACTCTCATTCTTCACTTCAGCAACCAAACCTTTCTCTAAAATTCTTAAAACCCCTCTTTGTTGGCACTTGCTACCGGATCCGAGTCTTTAAGTTCTTCTAATTCCGAACTTGTTATCCTCCAACCTCAAGTAAGTGGTTTTCATTCCTTAATTCCGATTCTTTTGGTCCCTTGTTTTCTTATTGTGGTCAAACCCTCATGGTTAGGAAGTTGAAGCAAAGTCCCTTGCCTTTATGTATGACTTTGGGTGGAAACTCTCTAGCTTGTGAGGAATTTAGGGGTAGGTTGAGTCAAGGCTAGTTGTCTTTCCAAAGACCATTATTAGGAAGATTCAAATCTTTAGGAGGTAGATGGTATGGCATTGTGACCCTTGTACCCTAGGATTGTGGTAGGTGCTTAGTAATAAAGACCCGATCGTAACGCCCTTAGTGACTATCGTTGTTTTCTTATTTCAAAGTTCCGACTAGCTTGCACAACCAAAAACTCGTTTTAAGTATTTATTCGATTTGTGACCAAGACCTTAATCTTAAGTTTTCTACTTGTTGTTATATTGCTTTGAAAATTATGAGTTTTTGACAATGTTTTGACAACGTTTTGACACTATTTTTGACAATATTTTGATGATACGCCACCTTGAAACGACATTTTGAAGTACTACGGTTCGAATTACCCCTTACGAGTTTTAATGTTGAAATGATTTGAACTACCCCTCCGGTTAGTGTAAAGAAGTTTTGACTTTTCTTTTGGGATTTCCTAAGCCTAAGACTATGGGAGTTCAAAGATAACTAAGAGTTTTCTCAAATTTTGTAGCATGAATTTCAAATTTGGGGGGGGGGGGGGGCTGTTTGTAATTTCACGAGAATCGAAAAGCCTAGAGTCCTAGTGGTCAAGACTTGTTTGGGAAAGAAGGGTAGACTTTAGAACATCGCCCTAGAAACCCCCCTGACCTTATGTTTGGCATCGTCTTATTATGTGATCCTTACTCTTTCTCCAATTTTCGGTGTCTAGAATGCCTCAGACTACAAGAACCGCTCGTGCAACAATAATTCCCGAAGTCCCCGACTACCCCGACATCATGTTTGGGAGTGAGACTTGGAGAGAAACCTTTTTAGCCTTGATGGAGAGACCTATGGAAGCCACCATGTATGTACAACCAAAGATCCTTACAAGCTTAGGCGTAGAACCGAGCATGAGAGACATCTTCGTCACCTTGGGACTCGAGCGATTCTACACCTTTGAGGAGCTTTGCTATGAAGGTTTGACCCTGGAGTTCTTGAGTTCCTATACCTATGACCGAGAGACTAAGAAAGTGGCGTTTAGGCTTAAGAATACCAATTTCATCATGACCCGGGATGAATTTGCGGAGGTGTTGGGAGTATCCAAGGGGAGGGAGACCAACCTAGAGGAGGCCCCCAAGGGCATTTCGGCTCTAAAGTACATTGGGCTATACACCGGGAAACAACACACCCTCGTAGGAGCCATGAAAGTTAATGACATAGAACACCCAACCTTAAGGATTACCTTACGCCTCTTTACCCTCCAACTTTTTCCTCGTGCCTACCCTAGCAAGCTCAACTCCATGGAAGCCCTTATCTTGAGCTCGTATTTGAACCCATATAGAGATAAACCCTTTCGTTTTAACCCCGCGGCCTTGGTATGTCAAGCTTTTGAGAGAATGGTGAAGACGGATAAAGTTCTCTTGGATTGTGGGGCATTCGTTACTAGACTTGCCCGGAAATTGGTGTATTTTGAACCCGGTCCGGAGGAAGAACCCCTTCGAGAGGTGATCTACCGTTTTGGGAAGAACTATTTGGATGTACTACAATGGGTGAGATTGATGCCGAATAGCCTAGCTTGGAGGTTGAGAGGTGAGTGGTGGGTGACGTTGCGAGATGATGTAGATGAGGCCGAGCGTTGTGAGGAAGTTGCCGAGCCCCGACCCCCACCGCAGGTGTACACCATTCCCGATGATAGGCTCTTTGAGTTGGATGCCAAGGGCCAACCCATGGCCCACTCCTTTCCACCTCGAGTGGCCACCTCGTCGCCCTCACCGCCTCTTTTTCCTGTCCTTGACCCCTAGTGCTTCACCTCCCCTCGGGCGGATGCCCGAGCCCTCCGCTATTCCTGTTTTCTGGATCCCCTTAGCCGGAGGGCGGAGCTATTGCATCGTATGGACAAAAGTATAGTGATGAGGGCATCTCTGGAGCTAGCTTCTCAACAAGGTGTGCTGCCAACCTGCAAGCCAAGCTTTTGGACCGAGTCCGGAGACGATTCCGGCATATTTCAAGCATATGGAGTGAATTCGTCGGAGTGGAAAGTAACAAAGAAAGAGGATGGATACCTACTCGGCTCGTGGACCAAGACTTCCCGCCTCACTGTGGATGAAGCCGCCAAGGAGGGACCGAGTGGAGAAGAGCGGGAGAAGAGACCAAGAGAAGAGGAGAACCCCGAAGAGGAGCATGAATGAGATCGCAAGCCGGGAGAAACCCATGGGTGTCCGTATGATAAGTTGTATTGTTTTATGTCATACTTTATGAGATGTTTGCTTGATATGTAATCGCGGCCATAAGGCCGAGACCTTCTATTGGGGATAGCGAGCCCCGTACCTTCTTATGACCCCAAGAACCCTAGACAGGAGTGGAACCTAATGCTCTCTTTGATTTGATTGTTGCGTTGTGCGTGCTATAGACTGACCATGTGATGCTCGACCGAGTAAAACTCATACTCGACCGAGTGAAGTCCCACTCGACCGAGTGCCTATGGTTGCTCGGTGATAAGTAGAATTTTGTTCACATTTACCTCTCATTTATACCTTATTCCGATTCGATTTTATGTGCTTAGATTGCTAAATAACTCATATATTACCTTAATTGTTAATTATTTGCATTTCTATATTTATTATGAATAATTGTTTTATTTCGAGTATTTGGTACTACTTTTGTTATTTCAGTGTTTGTAAGTACCAATTCGGAAATAAAGCTTGATATCGGCTTGAATCAAGATGAGTCAAGACGGGTCAAAACTCGAAAGTGAAGTTGATCGAGCTTCTTGCAATCGAGGTGGACTTAAATAATTGGGCCTGCTTTGCATTTAGTGGGTTGCTTCGTATTTTATTTAGGTGCCATCAATTTGGTGATTTCTATGACCAATGGACTTATGTTGCTCCACCAAAAATAATGCATTTTTGGACTCTTGGATTAGAAAAAAGTATCCCACTATTTTGAACTTGTTTTGAAAAGAAAAGAAAAGGGTTGCTGGTGGAATTATTGGGAGAGTCACGTGACATCAACAAGAAAAAGTGAGTCTTTACTTTGGTGCGGGGACAGACGCACACAGGAGGGCGAAAAAACAGTGGTAGTTTTAGGGGTAGTTTAGAAAACTATCTTATTTTCTCTCTTTGACTCCTATTTAATTAATTTTAGAAGTAATTAATTTGGTTATCAATTTCCTTCCAAGATGTAGTCTTTAATAAACTACATTCAAGATCCATTGTTTGGGATAAAATATCAGCAAATATTCGGTGGGTCCACAGATTGGGGGAGACGGGAAGCAGGATGCAGGACTGCTGGAATGGACATCAGGACACCTGAAGCAGGGTTGCAGCTCAAGATTAATTATGGCTAAAGGACGGGCCCATTGAACAATATGAACGAGGATAGCGCCAAGAAAGCCCGCAATGAATACTTGGAGAGCAAGGCAACTAAACCTCATTAGGGTTTAGTTCTATATAAAGACCCAAACCCTAGAAGGGAAGATTCATTCATACACGCAACGCACAAGCAAACCACTACACACAAATCACTCGGCCTCCCTTAATAGCGAAATTCATTGTAACTCTCCTTCCTCGATTATAGTGCAATACTTGGTGGGATTCTGTCTCCCCCCGCGGTTGTTTCCCACATTGGGTTTTCCGCGTAACCAAAATACTTGTGTCAGTGTTCCTTATTCGTTCATTCATACAATCGCATACACATAAAACGTAAGATCTAGCCATATAACCATAAGCAAAATATTAGACAAAATACACCATAGTTTACTCGGTTGTTTTGCGTACGAAATTATACCAAAACAGTTTGGCGCCCACCGTGGGGCCGAGTGATCGTCATATATACAGTCGCCGCAGCAATAGTACGAATAACACCAAATTAACAGGATGACAGACAACAAACAACAAAACCCTAGCAGTGTGAAGGTGTCAGAAAGCCCGTCGCCCTCGCAGACCAAGGTGCCACGTGTGATTCCAAAAACAGGAACTGATACAGTGCCCAGAACCCAAGAAACAACGATAAATCCGATGCAAGTCATGATGGGAGGCCTAGATCTACTGCAAAAGACGGTCAACAGCTTGCGTGACGACAGTAGGACAGCCAAGGAGGATGCACAGAGGGAAAGCAGAGCTATATGGAGCCAACTCGACCTGATGCGGGCCCAGATGTCAGGAGACAGCAGCAACGCCACGAAGAAAGACAAAGGCAAGGGACGCTTGGAGCCCACGTCCGAGCACCGGAGGCAACAAGGAGGCGTCCTCTTTCAGACGCCAGGACGGCAGATCCCAGCTGAAGTAGTCACCAGGCTTGACTTAGGAGGCGTCACAGCGGACAACAGGATCACACCTGTGGGGCTAGGAGCACTCACCCTTGACTGCATCCAGGCGACAGCAGGTAACCCCCATGCTGGCCAATTTACTACAACTAACATTGTGCCTGTTGCAGGAAGTAGCATCCCCCAGGTCGCAGAGCGACAACAGGAAAGCATCGTGACAGTAGGGCCGCCTCCTAGGCACCTCCAGCAGATAATGCACCCGGTCCCAGGGTACATGCCAGGAAACGAGATACCAGTACCAAATCAATTTCGGGCTCCCACTCCAGGTCCGTGGACAATAGGGAACCAGCCACAGATCCAACTTCCAACGATCGTGAATCCTGGGTACAACCACTACTGGGAACAACAATATCGGGACCTCAGAGCCCTGATCAACATGATACCAGGAATGCCAGCGCCACTAGAGAAGGCCGGACCAGACTGCTATGCTGATTCACCGTTCGTAAGCCAGATTGCTCAAGTAGTCGTGCCAAAGGGGTTCACAGCACCAACCATGACCTTGTACGACGGGACAACTGATCCCATCGACCATGTCAGCCAGTACAAGCAAAGGATGATGGTGACAACAACAGTCGGAGCACTCAAATAAGTCTGCATGTGCAAAGGATTTGGATCCACTCTGACGGGGTCAGCGTTACAGTGGTTTGTATCCCTCCCAAATGGATCCATACCATCCTTTGCTGACCTCGTCAACGCATTCACACAGCAATTCGCTAGCAGCAGACAACCTAGAAAGCAGATCAGTAACCTGTATCGGATGCGCCAGGAGTCAGGAGAAAGTGTTAGCAACTTCGTCACCATGTTCAACAAAGAAAAGGTAGCTATCAGAGATTGTGATGTCACGTCGTTAGTCGAGGCGTTCAGGCAAGCACTGTGCACTGACTCCGACCTGTACAAAGAGTTAACAAAAAAATCCATGTCACACCTTCGAGGACGTGATAGCCAGAGCCGAATCTGCCATCCGACTTGAGGAGGACGCAGAAGCAAGGAAGTCAAACTCAGGTGCGGATAGGTCAGGGAAGAGAAACAACGGCAGTGATAGGAAGGATGACAGGTATAAACCCTATGGGAGACCTGTCACTAAAGTATCAAAGGAATGGTTGGAGGACCCAAAGCTGCCGCCCAAGATCTCCGAGTATGGATTCACAGGAGGGGTTCAGGGGCTGATGAAAGCATTTAAGGATTTGGGAGACAAGATAAGATGGCCACGGCCAATGTTGGAAAGCCAGGGTTTCAAGAGAGACCCCAGTAAAAAATGTGAGTTTCACAATGACATAGGGCCCCATACGGAGGATTGCGTTAACTTACGAAGATAAGTCAGCTACCAACACGGATTAGGGAACCTAGACCACCTGCTATCACGTGGGGGCAAGCAGGCTAGAGTGAGTTCAACACGGCAAACTCTGCCTGACCCACCAGCTAAGTGCACGCGAATCATCAACGTGATAACAGGTGGCTCATAAATCAACGGTCTAACGTATTCTGTTGCAAAGAGACACGCAACAGAAACGAAGGGGGACAAGCTTGAATCTTCATTCAAAGTCAGCCAAGAAGACCTGCCTCCCATTATTTTCGATGAAGATGAAGATGGGGGCGGCCACGATGACGCTCTCATAATAACACTATCAATGGGAAACTACACCATCAAGAAAGCACTAGTTGACAACGGAAGCTCGGTTAATTTGATCATGCTAGAGACTCTGAAGAATATGGGATTCAATGAAGCAGACTTGCGCAGGAAGGATATACCGTTAGTGGGATTCAGCGGGGAAACAGCTCACTCCCTGGGAGAGATAATTATCCCTACCTACCTAGGTGGGATAAATAAGCAAGTCAGGTACCTGGTAATCGACAGTCCAGCCACATATAACGTCATCCTAGGCAGGCCATGGCTACACCAGATGAAGGCAGTTCCTTCTACCTATCATCAGTGCCTGAAATTCTCAGCACCCTGGGGAGTAGTCACTGTATCAGGAGACCAAGAAGATGTCAGGGTCTGTTATCAGAAGGCATTGAAGAAAATAGCATGTCCACCAGCATAGCAATTACAGTCAGTCTAGGCTGAGTACAAGGAACCACCCTCTGAAAAGTTAGAACAAATCAGTCTGGACAAGGAGCACCCAGACAGGAATGTGCTCGTAAGTGCAGAGTGTACAAACACTCTGCGTGGGCAGCTGATAGCGTTCTTGAAAATGAATATGGACTGTTTCACATGGTCACACGACGACATGGTGGGTATAGATCCAGCAATCATAACGCATAAGCTAAGTGTGAACCCAGCCTGTCGCCCAGTACAACAGAGAAGAAGAAAGTTCGCACCAGAAAGGAATCAAATCATTAATCAGGAGGTAGACAGCCTCCTGACAGCAGGAAAGATACGAGAAGTAAAATATCCAGACTGGCTATCAAATGTAGTTGTGGAACCCAAGAAAAACGGCAAGTGGTGAGTCTGCGTCGACTTCACGGACCTCAACAAAGCTTGCCCTAAAAATCCATTCCCTCTACCACACATTGACGCCACAGTAGACGCCACAGCAGGACATGAGGTGTTGACTTTCCTGGACGCCTGGAGTGGATATAATAAAATCAAAATGGACCTAAAAGATCAGGAGAAAACAGCCTTCATGCCAGAAAGAAGAATATACTGCTACAATGTTATGCCATTCGGGTTGAAGAACGCAGGCTCCACATACCAAAGATTAGTCAACAAGATGTTCAAGGACCATATTGGGAAAACCATGGAAGTGTACATTGATGACATGGTAGTCAAGTCAAAGGAAGCAAGAACGCACTTGGATCACCTTGCCGCGACCTTTGACACACTGAGGGAATACAAAATGAAGCTGAATCCATCCAAGTGCTCGTTTGGCGTGTCCTCCGTAAAATTTCTGAGGTACATAGTGACACAACGATGAATTGAAGCTAGCACCGAACCGATAAAGGCCATGCTCCAGCTGGCGTCGCCCCAGAGTCCCAAGAAAGTGCAGCGCCTGACGGGCAAAGTTGCTGCCCTAAGCAGGTTCATATCTAAGTCTTTTGACAAGTGCAGGTTGTTCTATGATGTGCTCAGGAAGAATCAAAGGTTCGAGTGGACAGCAAAGCACGAGGAAGCATTCTAGGAACTAAAGGCGTACCTCAGTTCACCACCACTACTGGCAAAACCAGAACCAGGAGAACACCTGCTCCTGTATCTCTCAGTGACAGAGACAGCAGTAAGTGCGGCACTGGTCAAGGAGCAAAACAAACAGCAGCAGCCAATTTACTATGTAAGCAAAACTCTACTGCCCGCAGAGACCAGGTACACGTCACTTGAAAAACTTTTGTTAGCATTGATAGCTGCGTCCCACAAACTGCGACCCTATTTCGAGGCCCACACCATCTGTGTGGTGACCAATTACCCGGTTAGAGCAATTATGAGGAAGCCAGAACTGTCCGGGAGAATGGCAAAGTGGTCCGTGCACCTCAGCGGGTATGACCTGCAGTATGAACCCAGAACGGCTATAAAGTCGCAGGCTTTGGCAGATTTTGTATCAGACTTCAGCCCTGGAAGCCAGGAACAGGCGGAAAAGGAAATATTGGCCATGCAGGAAACATGGCAAAGTGAGTGTTGGATACTAAACGTCGATGGGGCATCAAATGCCAGGGGAGTAGGGGTAGGTTTAGTTCTACGGTCCCCGCAGGGAGATCTGGTGGTGCAAGCAGTAAGATGTGAGTTCAGAGCAACAAAAAATGAAGCAGAATACGAGGCACTCATCCCGGGATTGCAGATGGCACTGGATCTTCAGGTAAGGAATATACAAGTTTTTAGCGACTCACTGCTAATCGTGAATCAGGTGAAGAATTCCTTCGCGGCTAAGGATGAAAGGATGAAGGCAAACCTAGAAGTGGCCCAGAAGCTGACAAAGAAATTCAAGGCATTTGACATCAGTCAGGTTCCCAGAGACCAGAATGTAGAGGCAGACGCCCTAGCCGCCCTGGGGGCAGCATTCACACCCATGGAATTGACAAGCAAAACAATCATATATGTACTGAAACCAACAATACCAAAAAACATCGGGCAGACACCAGGAGAGGTGCAGGAGGAAGCAGGGGAAGTTCACGGGATAGAGCAGCAGGATGCAGATGCAGGAGACGACAGACAACAGCCTAATGGAGCTGGGATACTGGTCAACATCAGCCCAGCATCAAGTAGACCATATTGGAGGCAACCCTATATGGAATGGCTCCGTGACGGCGTAATTGCAGGAGATAAAAAGGAGGTAAGGAGTTTCAGAATGAAAGCTTCTAGGTTTGTGCTAATCGATGATGTACTATTTAGGAAATCCTTTGCAGGGCCCTACTTAAGATGCCAGGACGAAAAGAGGCGTATACAGTATTGCATGCCATCCACAGTGGCGAATATGGAAACCATGCAGGGGGTAGGAGTCTATCTAGGAAGGCTCTCAAACAAGGCTATTTCTGGCCAACCATGCGAGCTGATGCCATGGGCTATGTAAAGAAGTGCGACGCCTGCCAACGGTCAGCACCTGTGATCCATCAACCTGCAAAGCCCCTGCATCCCATCATTTCCCCTTGGCCTTTCATGATATGGGGAATGGACATAGTGGGACCATTGCCTAGAGCACCGGGAAATATAACATACATGTTAGCTATGACAGATTATTTCTCAAAATGGATTGAAGCAGAGGCGTTCCCCAAGGTAAAAGAAAGTCATGTTATATCTTTTATCAAACAGAATATATTGTGCAGGTTTGGCATACCCTTAGAAATCATCTGTGACAATGGGTCACAATTTGTGTCCAATAATACCGAGGGATTCTGCGCAATATGGAACATCTCTTTGAAAAAGTCAGCACCACGAAACCCACAATCAAACGGGCAAGCAAAGTCCAGCAACAAGATCATCATGGACAATTTGAGAAAGAAACTAGAAGAGTTAGGAGGAAAGTGGGCTGATGAGCTTCCTCTCGTCCGGTGGTCGGATAGAACCACACCAAAGACAGCTACAGGCCAGACTCCCTTTAGCCTGGTGTTCGGGGCAGAAGCAGTAATACCATTTGAGGTTCTGGTGCCCACCCACAGGTATGGATTTATGACGAGGGACCAGAACCAGGAAGCAATGATCAGCAGCCTGGACACCATAGACGAATTGAGAAGCAGTGCCAGCATACGCCTTGCCTCCTACAAGCAGTCAGTAGCCCGCACATACAATAAGAACGTGTAACGCCCCACGTTAATTGAAGAGGTCCAGTGATAAGCTTAAATGACTAGTGATTAAAGGGATTGAATGTACTACTCATATCAACAAAGTGCACTTTCTTTTCTGGTTATCCATCCAAAAATAACTCAAAAGTTAAGCGTGCTTGACTGAGAGTAGTCTTAGGATGGGTGACCTCCTGGGAAGGTTTCCGGGATGCGCATGAGTGAGGACAAAATGCACTAGCTAGAAAGGACCCGTGTTGATCTGTGGGCCAAGTACACAACCTGGTGAGCTATCATAAGTAACCGCTCCCGACCCGGTTCGGGCCGGGGTGTTACATAACGTGCGAGTGAGAAGACTGGAAGTAGGAGATCTGGTGCTCAGGAAAGTGTTTCAGAACATAAAAAATCACAAAGCTGGCAAATTTGCCTACAAATGGGAAAGGCCATACCAAGTGGAGAGTGTAGTTGGCCATGGGGCATATAGGCTGATGACCATGTAGGGTCAGCTTATAGATAAACCATGGAACATCCTCCACCTGAAGAAGTATCATTCATGAGATGTTACTGCAAGTTAGTGTATACGAGTGTATTTCTGCAAGCCATGAACAGAGTGTGTTATTTCAAAAAAAAAAAAAAAATAGTTGGGCTAGCTAGCACTTTTATTGTTTTAAATCTCTTTTTAAAAAAAAAAAAAAAAAAAAATCTTAATGTTTCTTAATGTTTTGGCTCAAAATCTTTCTAACGTGTTAGAGACAGGCAACTACCTAGAGTCAGATGTTTGCTATGGTATTCTATGAGACAGTAGCCAGGTATCTACACCTCTTAGTCATAACATTTTCTTTTGTTCTATGGAAGAAACATCTAAGCACTAATTCTGCAGGCAGATCAGCCGTGTACGACAGGAGAACGAACTCCTGAATGTGGGGTGACAGGCACAAGGCATCCAACTTACCCGACCAATTCCGAAATGGACATCCTCAAAGGGGGCACACACAAAGAGGGAATGGTGGTACAAGCACAAATGCACACCAGCATCCCGCCCATATAACCCCCTCAAAAAAAGTAGCTACTGACTTGGCCTACAAAGCATGCATGAGAAAGTTGAATTTTGCGCTACAGTAGACACCTACACGAGAGGGGACACCACAGGTAACAGTGGCTAACCTAAACACACGCAAGTATGCCTTAATTGGTTTACCATTGGTTGAAATCTACGCTACAGTAGAAACCCACAAAGTCTGGTTCCCACCCTTGGTGAATACCAAAACAAATACAAATATGCGCTTAAATAAGCAACAACACTAAATGATAATAAACCTGGTTAACCCAGGTGGGCTATTGCCCCAAATATTCATTAACAAGTCCGACACTAGGCAGACGCCAGAACATTATTCAAAAAATTAGTCTGCCTCACAGCAGACGCCTGACAGAGTACTCAAATAAAATCTGCACCTTTGTAGACTAAAAGAGAGTCCAAAAAAATTACAAGCTTGCACCACACATGGCCAAGCTAACAAGATTAAAATACTTAAAGATTTAAGTAAGAGAGGGGTTGTTCATCACCCTCTCCCCCAGTTGAACTAACGTTTGCTGCCTTCTCTGTCGCCTTCTCTGTTGCCTCTGCAGGTTCAGGTTCCACCATGGTCAACACAGGATCTGACGCCAGAGGGGCAGAAACATAAGTTCGAGCATGCTCCACATTCAGCTGCGGTCCAGCTGCCTCCTCCTCCTCTTCAGCATCATCGATCACCACCTTTTCAGGAGAGGTAGCTTCATCAGAAGCAGCAGCGGGGACCAAGCTGTCCACATTGGGAGGCACGGGGAACACAGCATCTAGTGTTGCATGTTCTGCGCCGGGGTCCCCAACGCCATACTCCCTCATGACGCTGATCTTGCCCGACCAAGCAGCAAAGGCGGCCACATTCCTGGCAAGGTCAGAGAGCTCCTGGACTTTGTCCTCGGCTTTCTTGAGTCCAGCCGTTAACGTCTGGCATACTCCCTGGGTGCGAGACAGTTGGTCAGCATCGCTACGATTCTTCTTCTGCAGCTCAGCCAGCTCCTTCTTCATAGCAGCCAAGCGTCCCTCTATCTCTATTAGACTGCTTTTCAGCTCCCTGTTTTGGGACATCATGGACGCGCATTCAGTCCTAGCCCCTCCTGGCGATCTTACGGGTGAAAAGGGCAGATTGTAGAGTGTGCAAGACATTAGGTAAACAGAGCTCAGTAAAGCAGGAGTAGAAGACCACCGGGAAAGTGAAAATAGGAAAAGCAAGAGTACTTACAGCAAAGGCGTTGGCTACATCAGTATTAGCCACCTCATCCACCCGATACTCATTATATTCCTGCTCCATGCTGGGCAGCAGGAATTGATCCATGACAGGGAACAAGGGAACCAGATCAGTGTTGCCCCAATTCATGGGGACCCTGATAGCATAGCTCCCCTCACTAGGGGGAGAAGGAGTAGCAACTTGGCGGGACACTGGGGTAGCAGCCACAGGCTATGGAGATGGACGGCTGGTAGAGCGAGTGGTAGCACGATGAGGAATCTGGGAAGCAGATGGGGAAGCAGATCGACCAGATTCACCGGCACCATAAAATTCAGTGGCTCTCCTCTTGGAAGCAGGGGCAGGACTACTGCCAGAGGTAGTAGCAGCCCTCTTCCTGGCATTCTTAATCAAAGCATCAAGGGGACTACGTTGAACACTTCCTGTAGACAACAGAAACAGCGTTAAACACCAGAGCAAAAGACAACAGTCAAAAGTAAAATTCCAAGGTAAAAAGCACACCAGAGGACATATTTTCAGAATGGGGTTGAATGGCATCAGGGGCAGTGTCTTCTAGCCCGGCAACACAACTAGGGAATATTCTGTTTTCAGCAGGCAGGCTAAATAGCTTGGTGATGGAGACGTCAGCGTCCTCGGACTTCTCCGGTTGGGCAGGCGCTGCACAGGAAGCAGAGTTAAAGGATGAGCATGGTATAAACCGGCAACGACAGCAAAAGAAAGAGAGACTCACGGGAGGTTCGAATCCACTCCTCAAAGAGGTAGTCAGCAGGAACACCAAGAGACTTGATTTCGACATAAAAGAATTTTCTGTACCAATCATCATCCTTTAATCGGGACGGCATCTCAAGAAAGTTCTCACAACGATTGTTCAACCTAAAAGAATACTGACCATGACCATGGGAGCAGACACTGAACCTATGAGCAAGATCGCCTAAGGTGATCTCAGCGCCCAACATACGGTTCAAGGCCACAGTGGAAAGAAGAACACGCCAGGTATATGGTAGTAGTTGGGCCATCGGGGTTCGATTGACCCGGAGGAAATATTGTACTATTTGGGGAAAAGGAAACCTAAGGTCGTACACAAAGGGATAAAGATATAGACAGACCCATCCCCTCCTACACCCGTCGGCTTTTTGACCGGGTTTAGGAATCAAGATATTGACACCATCGCCCAAACCCAATAAAGCTTTGATCTTGGGAATGTCAGCGGTAGTAAGGCTAGAGTTAGAGGTGTGAGGGTGAAGCAACAAATTTATTGATGGGAAATCCACACCAGTCGGTGTATCGACCGGAGAGGAAGTCTGAGAAGAGGATGAAGAAGACCGGAGATTTTGTCTAACCATAGCTATGCGATGTAGAAGGAGAGGAGGAAAGGTGTACCTGAGAAGATGAGGGACGCGGTGCTCGCCGGTGAAAGATCGGAAAAATAGAGAGAGAAAGGGAAGTCGGCGGAAGAAAGAAAAGGGGAAAATTTAAGGAGAGTTATGATTGAGGGAGTTGGGGCAATTAATGGGGCTATATATAGTGGATATGGGAATTAACGGTGGAGGGTTAATAAAAGTAGGTGAGACGCGCGTGGGGTTCTAGGAGGGAATCTTTCCCAGAAATTTGAAATTTCTTGTTTCGACAAAGCGTGTCTCACAAGCAATTTGGGGCAAACTGTTTGGGATAAAATATCAGCAAATATTCGGTGGGTCCACAGATTGGGGGAGACGGGAAGCAGGATGCAGGACTACTGGAATGAACGTTAGGACACCTGAAGCAGGGTTGCAGCTCAAGATTAATTATGGCTAAAGGACGGGCCCATTGAACAATATGAACGAGGATAGCGCCAAGAAAGCCCGCAATGACTACTTGGAGAGCAAGGCAACTAAACCCCATTAGGGTTTAGTTCTATATAAAGACCTAAACCCTAGAAGGGAAGATTCATTCATACACGCAACGCACAAGCAAACCACTACACACAAATCACTCGGCCTACCTTAATAGTGAAATTCATTGTAACTCTCCTTCCTCGATTATAGTGCAATAATTGGTGGGATTCCGTCTCCCCCGCGGTTGTTTCCCACATTGGGTTTTCCACGTAACCAAAATACTTGTGTCACTTTTCCTTATTCGTTCATTCATACAATCGCATACACATAAAACGTAAGACCTAGCCATATAACCATAAGCAAAATATTATACAAAATACACCATAATATACTCGGTTGTTTTGCGTACGAAATTATACCAAAACATCCATCCTTCTTCAATATACAATTTAATCCATTGTTGGTATAATTTCTCCATCCTTTATCTTTTGTTGTTTTTGTTATTTTTAGATTTAGTGGTTAATTTCTCCAAAGTTTCAATCTTTGTTAATTTAATTAGCATTAGAACATGTTTAGTATAGTTATTAATGTTTTGTTGAGTAGATTAGTAATGTTTAGTTTATTTATATAGTTGTTAGTTTAGTTTATGGTTCTAATCTTTATTGTTTTTATCAAAATCCTGTTCTTATTATTGTTAGTGGATAGTTTAGTGACAGGGTTTTAGTCGTGTCACCCTAATCAAAATAAACCTAAATACTACTAACTAGTAGTCAGTGGTAAGTAGGGTCGAGATCCACAGGGAGACGGTGCAGTCAAAGGTCACTTAGCGAGAACTAGGCTATTTCTAGGGTAAATAGTCGGTGTATAAGAATGAACTAAACTAAAGCGAATAATTAAGACGAGTAAACTATATGGGAGAAAGATTAGGGCGTCGGGATCAATGTGACACTGATTCAGGAACTCAACTTATAAGAAAGATAATGATTGAACGAAGATATGCAAATGACTAGGCATGAAATACGCTCTCTCGAGTCAATATTAACCTTAAGCAAATTTAGCGGGCTCTC
>JAUEKU010228601.1:421-15855 GCA_032274805.1 Gypsophila paniculata | reverse complement strand
AATAAGCAGTAAACTCCCTCTCCTTGTGGTTCGACCCCTGACTTCACTATCTACATTAGCTAGTGACCTAGGGTTATGTTTGTGTAGGGATACGACTTTTACCTACCAAGATCCACCACGAGATAAGGGACATGACACCCACTCTAGTGATTGAATTTATTACCTTAAAAGGATTATTAAATACTAAGCCATAAGAAAAATAAACGTAATTGATCCACCACAAATTTAAGGACGGGACACCCAAATTCATAGTGAAATTTATTTTTCTAAAAAGGCAACAAAGTAAAACTAAGGACCTAAAGGTTAAAAGACAGGACACTCTTAACCACCCGGACATGCTTTCTCTATTTAACTAAAACCACCGCAACCAATCCAACCACAACCACCAACCGACCACAACTCTACAACCCACTCAAACAGTAAAACCTTGTATAACACCAGAAGAGCATGCTCCAACCATCGGAGAAAGACGCCAATCATTAAAACGACCCTTATAAGCCAACAAACCAGACCGAACCAAACCTCTACGATGTTGAAGACCAAAGCCCAACCCCGACATTGCCTTGACCTTAACCCAAAAAAATTTATGATTTTGTCCCCTACAAAACACTCTTTAAGGAGTAATAAAAACACTAGAACATCACATTAAAAAGACCCCCCGACCCCGAACACCATTACCAATTCTAATTTTTCATTCAATTTTAATTTTTAATTTTATTTGAATTTTTTTCCTCGTTATTACTCCTTACTGTCAACTTTTAACACACATTCATTCTATATTTTAAACACCTTACTTTTTTCCAAATTTAATTATTAAAAAACCCAATCTCGAAACAAACCCGACAAGAGACACCACTAAGACTCGATGAACAATACAACGGAGTGAAATCGACAGGTGGCTAGTTCTAACAAACAAAAACCGAGTCAAGACGGTTAAAAGGATATGGAGTAATACTAAACCACGGAGACCATTGATACCTTACATGCAAAGAAGGAAGGGGACCGACCAAAGGGAAGAGAAAGGGGAAAACTACAAAGGAGGATTGGGTGACTAAAGACCGAACTGATGGAGGGATGAGGCGGATAGAAAACCCAGAGGAAAAGAACGTCGGTGGACGAATGCCGGGACGGCGGAGACGATCTCGACGGTGGCATGCGAACAGATTGCGGAGCAAGGGTATATACAGAGCTTTTAGGGTCGAATCCGCCGGAGATGGACCAGAGACTGCCACATCTCCGGCGGAAAGGGTCAAGATTGAAGAGAGAGATTAGAGGGTAGGGTGGCGGCGGTGGAGCACTAGAGCTTTGGGTTGGTTTTTCTATTTTTTAAGAGAGAGAGGGAGAAGAGTAGAGAGATAGAGTTTTCTTTAAAAACGTGTTTCCCAAAAATTAAAAGCACCAAATTGAAATTTCTATTTTTTTAGATCAAAATCATGGTTTTGTAACTTATAAGAAATGACTTCCAACTTGCTTATACTCCTATTTTATTACCATATGCCGAGATGACCGATGACCAAACCCGCGTCCTGAACTTACACACTGAGGACAACCATTCAACATCTGTGACCAACCTTAAGGAGGTTACGAAGTTTTACGAAATGACCAATTTTGCCAAGACTTACAGCTCAACCAAAGTCGACCAATGAAGTAATGAAGTTTTACAAAATCGCTAATTCCACCAAGATTTACGACCCAATCAAAGTCAACCCAAATCCTATCCATAACATAACTGTTTATTTTTAAAAAAAAATTTTTTATTTACGCTAAATTTGGAGAAGAACTCTATTAAAAAAACTAGGTTGCCAAAAAAGGCTTCGTAATCTTGGAAGAATAAATAGAATGTCGTGTGAAACCTCACTAGAATGAGAGATTCGGGATTGTGTAAACTCTTACGAGTCTATGGAAGAATTCGTGTCATCAATCATGGCCCATGTGAAGTAACAAAATAATTGTTTTATCCACACTTGCAGCAAAGCTGCAGAACTACAAAGTTATTGGACCCACTAAAACAATAAGCCATCACTCTACATCTTGCTATAAGTAGAGCTTTGACAAGCCTTGCGCAGTTTATATGTGTCTCTATCTCCCAAAAATCTTTGTTCAATATGTTCCTCTTTAGGGAGAAGACGGAATGCGCATTCCTACGTTAACTATGTGTCACTTTGATACATCTTCATGGAATCCTAAATCTGTGAATTTTAAAATCCTGAATGCTATACTAAGGCTGACGATGTACCATTTTTAGCGACCTGGTGTAGGCGGACAAACACGTGCATTAGGTTTATATGCATGGAAGATCAAAATCTAGTGGTGAGCAAGTTGTTTGAATAATGACTTCCAAAGCCATGTTATTATTCTCTCTCCTTCACTTATGTTTGAATAATATGGGGCCAAGACTATTATAAGCGTGAGAGTCTTGGGCTAATTTTATTTATTTCGCGCGCGCTGGATCGGGATTGAACTTGGGATTGGGCGATCGCCTGCGACGGGGCTTACCTATCTTTTTGCCCTGTGTATACTTTTGGTTTTTTAAATGGCCAACAGTTAAATTTCTTTGGTTATGGTATACTGTCACATACATTTGTACCGTGGCACAAGTGGTTGTTGCTAGGAATAACCACGGAAAAACCACAGTGTGACAAGAATTAGGTTTCTTGGAACGGATTCCCTTGTGACTAAAAATCGTAATATTTTTTTATAAATCGTTAATTTCTTCCATATATTTTCAATATATTTTCAGTACATATTCTTCAATATATTTTCGATATGACCTTTATTAGTGCCATAGTCACAATTAGGGCTGAGCAAAATATCTGAATATCCGAAATCCGAATTTTTTCGATCCGATAACCGATCCGATTTTTTGGATATCCGATCCGAAAAATCTTTTGAATCGGGTATCCGTATTCGAAATTATTGGATATCGGATATCTATATGAAAATATTCGGATATCCGATATCCGAACATTTTCGGATCGGATATCGGATATCCAAAATGTGCATATCCGAACAATTTACATAATTATTGTATTATATTATTTATATATGCAGAAACCCTAAACAACAAACACACTCACTCCTCAGTCCTCACTCCAAGCAGCCGCCACAAATAATATCCACAATTTTCTTTATACTCCATTAGTTTAGCTCTTCACTTAAGCTTTCACCATTCAAACATTAACCTTAAAAAAAACGATGAACTCCGTCATTCTCTGTCTTTGATGTTCTCTTCCTCTACATTACGCCAACTTTGTTTTCGTCGTGTAACGCCACCAACTCACGCAGATCCGTCGTTGACCACCACTGTTTTGGACAATAAAATTGTAATTTTAATTTATAAACTTTCATTATTCTGTATTGGTTATGTTTATATGCAATTTGAAAAAATTGAACATGGGTGTGTAATATTGTATATATTTGCAAAATAGAGGATTTTAATTTGTATGCATTGAATCTACAACGATACAATGTCAATGAACGACAGTGTGAGATCACTGAGTATATCCTTCTTGAGTTTTTGGAATTTGCAAAATAAAAATTTGTCTATTACCTTGTTTCGGATACCCGACGAATATCCGAATATTCGATCCGTAAATTTCGGATCAAAAATCGGATATTCGAAGTCGTTCGGATCGGATATTAAAATTTTAGATTTTCGGAAACGGATATCCGTGCACAAGCCTACTCACAATTACTCGCTATAGTCAAAATTTTCTCGTGGACAAGTAAATTACTTGCCACCGTCAAAAGTTTTCCGTGATACAAGTGAATAGTGGTCAATTTAAGAATTAAATTGGTCCCATTAAGCATAAAAGTGGTAACTTTTATCACAAATAGTTCGTTATATGCGTATGACCGTCGAACACAAGACTTACTCGAAAGAGAAAAAAAAGCCCCACAATCGCATGCAAGCTAAGACAATGGGAGCAGGATCTTCTCCAGTACCATTTTTGGTACTGGATGGTCCAGTTGTTATCAATCAAGAGCCCAAATTGCTTCCTTTCAAATCTAATGGCTGGAAATTGTTTGCATTTTTTCTTTAAATAAATAACTTTGATGAATACTTTTTATTTTGACCCTTGATTTTGTGGAGGGAGCAATAATAGCCCTTGATAAGTACTGGATGGTCCAGTACTTTGATGAAACTGGAGAGGATCTTTCTCCAAGACAATGGGAGCAAAGGGGCAGCCAAAATGTAGTCGATGCATCTAATCACTAATATAGTATTGCTTTCGTACGTCGAGCCAACCTTCCTCCTTTACACCATCCCAACAAACTTTTTTAAACGAGAAAAATAATTGGTGTCACCGGTTTTTGCAGTGTTATTATGGAAACTTTAAGGAACTGACAGATGTCACCATGAATACAGTTCATTTAGACCAGAATTACGGCAGCGCACCATACTTAACGTTCTCCTTGAACGATGCAGCATGGCTCGACAGAAGATTAGGGCAAGATTTGACGCCACACGATTAGATTTGCTAGAAAACAAGGCGTTATATCATCCACAAATCTGCATGTCTAACTTGGCCCAAACATTAACTACCTACCGAAGAGCTACACAATCAAATAAGCAGAACGGAAAAACTCGACAGCGCCCAATCACACACGAATAGAATCATATACAAAAGAAGGGAAGGAAAAGGATTCATTGCAATACTTTTTTATTTGTTATTGACAGAAAATCAATAAATGACAGAAGAGCTGAACATTTTGCTAATACAAGAGAAGGAAACACCTTCCAGCAACCATTTTTATACAATTACAGAACTCTGCCTTGAAAATGGAAGCTTGGTGCTACAAACAGGGGACTTTCGACAAGGCAATCGACGTAAGGAACTGTGTGTCTATGTTACATACAACAGAAGATATTACAATCGACAGGGGTTTTGTGTTCCAGGACCCTAAGGTCAACGGATCTTTTTGGAAGGGCAATGTTGCTTTGTCTTTAAGTGTAACGCTAGTTAATGCGTTATTGCCCACTCTTTACATTCTCTTCATTCCAACAAGGATGCACAGCTGGTAGTTGATATTCATCAGGCTTAAGGGCCAAGGCAAAATCAGGCAAAGTCGGTGCAGTCTCCATGATTCTGCAAGCATAGTGACACTTAGCTCACATTACAAACCGAATTTACAATGTCATGCACTAGACCTATATGGTACTGCACAATATGAGTACTAAATCATAGAACACGGTCCATATTGGATCCTCACATTGAATGAGTAGCAATTGCAAGTTATGTAAAACATGACTTTTTAAGTTTTAAGCTTTACCTCCGCAATCCCTTAACTTCAGCTCAGTGTGGTCTAGAACTAATATGAACTAATATCACCTGAAAACGTGTTGAGACCTCAATGTCTTTTCAGTAGTTAAATGGAGTATACAAGAGTTCGATTCTTTGCTGCGTAGAGAAGATAAAGAGAGGAGGGGGAGGAACGAACTATCAACAAAGGGAATATCGGTATGCGATGTTTTTGGAATAAAATAAATCAGTCTAGGAATAAATTTTCGTTTTCCATTGTCCTCTTACTTTCCCTCCTAAAAGCTTATCACAGCAAACAAGGAAGACCGCTTCCCCAAACCAAACACTCTGAATAATTTATCATCAAAGAAAAAAACGAGGACAGAATTTGGCAATGCACAACTATATTCCATGGTATCACTTACTTTTCATATGTATATAAATCCCGATTTATCCGCACCTTGCTGGAAGTATCTTTAGGGATTTTATCAGAAAGATACTTCATTGTTCCCCATAGTGGTGGATTTCTGCATAAAAAATAGTGGATTAGAACCGCTGCTGAGATCTCAAAAAGTGCCCATCCGTATTTGCAGGCATAACTTTGTTAACAGGGCCAAAGCTACACCCATAAGAACTAAAGAAGTATCAGAGACGATCACTTCACAGGCATAATAAAGAAATCATCCGCACCGGCCCGTAGGCTTATGAAATCACCTCTTCAACCACAATATAGTAGGCGTGCGCGAGCGTACACACAGCCACACAGCCACACAGGTACATG
Source organism: Gypsophila paniculata (assembly GCA_032274805.1). NCBI lineage: Eukaryota > Viridiplantae > Streptophyta > Magnoliopsida > Caryophyllales > Caryophyllaceae > Gypsophila > Gypsophila paniculata. The sequence continues at coordinate 9,831 of JAUEKU010228601.1, read as the reverse complement.
TATATAATGAGGTATCCACAGTCTTCTCCATTTTCTCACAATTCACTAGCTAAATACAAGAATAATGGACACACAGGTCTGATGAACAAATGAGGATGAGTTGGCTAGGCCAATGAATTCACATAGAATAAATTATTACATACAAGTTACACGTATTGCCAACTACACCCACCATAAGAGGCAGAACGGAGTAAGTTCTTCCCAAGATATACAGTTCGTGTAAGATATGAAAATGACACTCTAATTTAAACCCAACACCCTTTTGAGGAAAAATAACCAACGAAGGGCTCGTCCTTTTGAAGGGTAAGAAAGTAAGTACAATTTTTATATCCTTCTGTTGAATGACGTCATGTATCAAAAGCATATATCGTGTAGGAAAATTAACAATATATTTTTCATGAAAAAGGATAAACCTTTTAACGCTCACAATCGAATCCTATGTCATATCCAATTACGACCGTCCAAACATCCTACTAATTTTTTGTTGTTGTGGTGGTGGCAGTTAACCTTATTCATCTACTTATATATTTATTGGTATATTTGTTCATTTATTTTTCAATTTGACTCTACTTTTCACCAGTCACTCGGACAAGTCAAATTTCCGGCGAGACGCATGTCGACACGACACTTGACACATGTCAGACTAACACTGCTCTGACACTCGAAGGAAATATCTGTTTTTAGTGGTGGTTTTTCTGTGAAGAAACAACGGAGACTCAAGAATGAGAATGTTAAAGATGATAAATAGACTTACCAGAGAAATCATAGAGCTTGGGAAGCTATGAAAGAAAGATTGGAGAGGAAAGGGTTACGGTTAGTGACTCATGTTAGACAAACCCCACATGCTTTTGGGACTAATTAAGGCTTTGTTGTTGTTGTTGTTGTAAATTTAAGTAAACCCAAAATGATTTGACAACAAATGATATTGGAAGTTTGGAACCAAGGGTTTGATATTGTTGTTGAGCGAACTCAAATGAATTTTTCAAACTTCTAGCCCTCAACAAGTTTCTTATTCGCTAACATCATATAAGAACTCGTAGCTTACTCCTGCGTCAAATTTGGGCATAGCTTGTAAACAATTCCATAATACTATCATGGACTCCCTAATAAATGGAGAGACCAATCAATTTGGAGCATTTTAGAGTTAGTCTCTGCTGTTAAAGACTTAAAAGTTGTTCCTCAAGGAAAGATGAGATGATTAGGTCATGATAATAGATCTTTCTCTACCATGCATAATGCAATCTTTTGGAGAAGCTTACCTCTCATGACTTTGTAGACACTTCGATTTAGAACTTCATCTCAGCTCATTGATGCTCTATTTAGCTACACATAGTCACATACTAAAGAAGAAATACTTTATCTTGGCTGATCGCTGCTCTATAAGTCTATGAGAGATGAAGGCGAAGAATTCAAATACAATATTTTATCTCTGGTCCCTAGTCTTGTGTTTTCTACTTGAGTTGGGTTTACCCTTAAAAAGCAGATGTTTCCCCGGCTTGGAAAAGAAGGATCAAATAAACATAAAAACACAAAGGGTTGGAGTGAAGAGACGGAAACAAACATAAGAACACACTCGAAAAAGTAAGTTACCTTGATTGAGGAAGCGCCATGTTAAATGCTTCACATGCCTTTTTACATTCTTTAAGATACTCATCCGCTGCTTGTAAAGAGGCTATCGCCATCCCATGAGATTTCTCCGTGTTCCCCTCATCCAAAATGACTCCGTGATAATAGTAAGCAGCAGCCTGCAATAAGGTGTTTCTTTCTATTTCCATCAGTAACGAAACAAACTTTTAGCAAACAATATGTTATCCATTAAGCAACATTTTTACTTTTTAGTAAGATTGTCAGATATCCACATTGGTTTCGAGAAAATTTTGTAAAAAAAAGAAATCATGAAATACCTTTGCTTCCAAATACTTCCACTTAATGAAAAGCTGATGTTTTTCACCCCAACCATTAGTTAGTGGAAGATTCATTATATTATCTTGAGCCTGCAAAAATTTGGTATCAGCATGAGCATACGACGATCGAAGGTTTATCAAGGACTACATGTATCCAGGGAGCATCAAATAAAACACAAAATGTTTTCATGAGGGATGTTCACAACACAAACAGCTTAACTAAAATGGACTAAAGATCAAGTACATGTTTAGGTATAAGAACCTGAGATGAATACATGAAGTCAAATTGAGAGACCAGGAAAATATACTACTTCCTCCATTCCACTCATTTCTTCCCATTTTCCTAAAAAGGAAATTTCACTCATTTCTTCCCATTTCTATTTTTGACAATTTTGCACCAATCTCATCCACACAATCTAGTTTATAACTTTACGTTTTGTTTTTCCACCAATCTCATCCACACAATCTACTTGCTTAATTTTTGTGCCAATATCAAATGGGAAGAAATGAGTGAAAAGGAGGGAGTATACAGTTAGTAAGCACTTGCTAGAACTCCTACCTACCTATTACAAATTTTTCAAAGTTCTATCTTTTGTGAACATTTCCTTCAAACCTACAACCAAAAGTCAATTTTGGTAGAAGGGATAACCATTCATTCAAGAGATTCAGCAGAAAATGTGTAGTTTTTCTACCAAATCTGCCCTTTGGTGTGACATGTGAAGGAAATACTAAAATAAGGTTGAATTTGTGAAGAAATTTTATAATATGGAGTATTGAAGAATTTGTAGATATTACTCATAAAAGTAGGTACTTTTCTATCAATCAACTCTATAACTTATTATAAACAAGAGAGACGCGATATACTAGAATGTAAAAAATCAATCGATTGGGGCAGAATTCCCATTCACTTTAAAGTTTAAACAATCTTATTTTGGCATCTTTTGATTTTTGTATACGAGGACCCCTAGTCTAATTCTCTTTTGCTACTTCAATGATTAGATAGTATCTTAATTTTCTGTAAGCCCCAACACTGACATTTTGAAATACATTCTTCACGTAATCTCTATTCCTTGATTATTATCGCCATTCTCTTCAGGCAAAAGGTATTAAGAGATCCGCTACCATACCTACCTTATGTAAACAAAGAAGACATCGGGAAATATTCCTTTAATTTGAAATATATACTCCTCATTTTAAATTAGTCTTCAAATTTATACCAACATTCATCCCACAAAGGCGTCAAGTGACAAAATCTTTGAATATGTGATTCATTCCACATCATAAGAACTTATGTTTGGATGAAACTCCTTTTGCACCTTAGAATTCTTATGTAATTACTGGTCACTGATAAATTGCAAGGAAAAGTGGAACAGACTCCGGTAGCCTATATATTTGTCTCTTTCCTAAGATCAAAAATCAAATCCCATCTGTACTACTTCATCCAAATGACCCGAATGCTTCATACCCCCTAGAACTAAGGAGTAAAATGGTATGTGGTGGACAACGTACATTGAGTGAAGACGTGGTATTCCAAACTAAAAATAAGCGCAAATTTCGTACCAAGAGTAGAGATTTTAAAGTATGAAGTATATTTCTGGTCAACCCAAAACGAAAAGCATAATGTTTAATCCCGGTCAGAAGACAGTATTTATCAAACACAAGATAAGATAAACAAATCTTCCTTTACAAGAACTCAATACGATCAAGAACCCTAACCAAACCCAATGTCACATCCCTGTCATAAGCTGTCATAAGCTGAGGACATGGATAGGACAGCCCTTCGTTCCTCTAAAGACATGATTTAGAGGGCACAGTCAAAGTTCGCTTGTTTGGTTGTTCCCCAAACCTCCCAATTGAAACGTTCAACCCAACTTCATTATCCCCACCCAAGAGATTCTCATGGTTGGCTCTTTTTCCTCTTCACGCGCTTGCAAATTATCATTACTAAAGGAGGGATACTATCACATACATCAAATATCCGATCGGATTCTCCACTAAACCGCTTTAGTTTTTACAGAGGAGTCAGGAATTTAAAGGTCCACTAAAATTTCCAGTTAAAGTCAAAAGCAATATCCTCCCTTAAATTAAAGTAGAAGGCTTAGTAGATTTTTCGACTCAAACCCCACAACAATAGAAATACAGTTTAGAATTTAATGAGCTGAGTTTGACAGCACTGTGGAGGCGTCTCTTAGAAGCTTCACATTCCTCTCACAGTCATAAGCCTTTCAACAGTATAATAGACAAAGGTGTCTCTTTGAAGCAATGATGACCTATATTGGCTATATGACAGTTGGTTCAGGAACGTACATGAATGTAGAGTACTTCACACAATTAGGTGGTTCAGGATATCAGTCCCCCGAAGGCATATGAACTATACGACGGTGATCAATCACACACAAATGTAAAAACCAAAATGTGGATAAGGCAGTACACTAATAAAGTCAACCAAACAAGTAACCGAAGATTCGAGGGAATAAACTTCCAAATAATATACTAACAAGAGTACCCCAGTATAGTATAAACTAAACGAAATTGCTCAAGCAAAATAAACTTCACTGCAGGATAAGGAGCAGTGGATCTAATACCAAAAGGCAGAAAAGGTACAAATCAGAAGGCAGGCATTCACCTGTTGCCAGTATTTCACCATTTCACATGCCAGTCTTCGCTTTACTGCAAGCGTAGCTTTGGTACTGTCAATTGCCAAACCAAGTTGGATATCTACACCCTAAATCACCAGTGTAATAAATTACGTAAGTACACAAAATGATTTCTTGTCTACAAGGACTACAACATCACAGCCTTTAGTCCTAAAAAAAAAAAAAATTATGGCTGGCTAAAACAAACCTTCGCAAGAAACCGGAACAAGGACGCATTACTACTAGAAAGGAAAAAAGGCATAAGTGACCAAATCTAAAACTATTCTGGTTTAGTTTATATTTCGGCTAGCTAAAGTGAGCACTTTCTTTCATGTGTTGGTAAGCCTACTTGAGATTTTTGATATCACACTTCAGTCTCAAAGTTCATGGTTTATATTAAAACCTCAAATCTTTTTTGTCGGTAATTAATTTTTCCTAGTTGCTGTATTTAACCAAAAAACAGATCCTCCAAACTAAAGCTAATATATCTTCTAATCATTAATTTTCCCTAGTTTTGCACAAAAAGGATTTCCCAAGCTGCATATGTTTTCTTTGTCTTATTTTGTGGAAAAAAAAAAAAGATTCTCCAATCTGAAGCTATATATTTCTACTTATAGGTCAATGATCACTCCATTAAGAAATTAGAGAATATGAATGCACCTTCACCGTCATGTCACGATTGTATTCGATAAATGGGCAAGAAAATCACTTTCAGTGTGTAGAGAAAAAACTAAAGAGCATAGACACCACTGATAGGGGGCAAAAGGTTGAGGGTAGATCAGTAGATCTAGCAAAGATGACAAAATAATACCACACCAAGTCCGAGTTAACTGACACTCAATTGATTAGTTTGAACTTCTGCCAAAATAGATGATAAAGAAATTGCATTTATTCTACATGAAAAGAGGAATACAGAAACTTCACTACCTGCCCAAGAGCTTGCAGAGACAGGGCACGTATAACTCCTTCTGATAGATCTACAGGCAAGTTTCTTCTACAAACAACAAGTGATCGACAACGTCAGCAAGAAGACCATATCCATTACACATAACAAGCTCGAGCGTACGAGTCGACTTATCAAAAATTTGAAGGAGCAACCTTATTTCGACTGAAAGGTGTGGAAACACATGACGGATAGCGCAATCAAGGTATCCCGCTGCCTTCAAGAAAACGTCAACTGAAGCTCGCCTGCTCTCTGTGTAAATCAAACACACTTAAAAACTAATAGTAAACCTAAAACACAACTATAGAAAACAACTGCATCATATACTTAATGTTAGTATGACCCGTGATATACTCGTATAGTCGTATTACCTCACATACCCATGTATCGCAGTTGACAAGCATATACTATCATATACTGATATGACACTTGAGAACTTCAATATCAACAAAAAACTGAGGAATCTAATCCACAAATTGAGAATAACTATAAGATTTAGAAAACTAAAGGTTAAGGTGCATCCAAGGAAAGACGCAAAAGTCTATTCAAGGTTAAAAGGTCAAAAAGAGTTCAAAGAACTAGCGGAATTAATACCCACCATACACAAATCGGATAAGTATATGGAGATGGTACTTATTAGAACTGTGATTTTCCTCAAAGTACCTCAAGATTGTTGGTAGTATCCAGCAGTGGTCTCATAGTTGCTTTCTATACTCATCGGGGGCAATAAGCATCGTTTGGTCACATGTGAAAGCTTATATCCTCTCCATCCCATTTATATCATCCTACTTTCTTTTTTGAGACGTGTTACCAAAAGTTTGGTACGTTACCAAGCAACACTACTGTGATTTCATTGTAAACAACTTCTTTATGGTATCAAGATATGTACAATGCCCTATAGTGCAAGAGTCTACGGGATATTAATTTCTTCAGCGGTGCCACCGACCTTATGGAAATGGAATACGGTTTATCGTGTCCTGAATCGAGATAGAACACGCACAAAGGTAAAACGATCCCTAGGAAGACAGAAAGATTTCTTTTTTCTTTTGCCTTACCAATGCAGATCATATACGAGTGGCACACTAAACTAGAATGGTCACTAAAACCACCTTAGTGTTTCTTTAAGTAGATATCGGAATCAGACACTTGTCAACTGTCCTAGTGTTCTACTAAAGTTGTGCAAGGGAAAGCTATCCTCGCCCGCACTCTCCTTTACCTTGTTTGGAGCTAAACCCTTGTTTTAGGCATTGAGCTGATAATGATAACAAACAAAAGAGGCCCAACACTTCAACCCAAACTTATACAATGAAGTCAAGGTAACACACTCAACAGCCAAAAATCAAATATCATGGAGTACCAAATAACTATACCCAATTAACTTCCACCTAAATCGAGCCGAAAAAGCCAAAGCATCTTCTCAATTTTTTGCCAAAAAATATCCAAGATTGTGAATGTTACACCTACCTATAATTTTTAAGCAGTTTATCATCTAAGATTATAAATGTAAGTCCTTGGGTGGTAAATTTATTTTTATCGACCAATCATAAACAATATAAACTTGTACAACCATGAACCATGTACCAACTCAAAATGTCAGAGAACAAATTGAGACAATTTAAACAATATCACAGTTGATTTTCTAGAGACATAATGACAAGGGATAGCCGATGCTATGCCTACCATCGGCAACATCCACGCCCAGCTGATAACCTTCAACAGATATTCTGGTACCAGGCGGGCTCGCGAAAACAATAAGTCTACAGCGATAACTACACTACACTACACCTACTTTGACATCAGCCTAGTAGCTTTGATTCAAACTAAAATTACGTATTTATGTTCACATTGATTGCAAGAAGAATCTAAGATCCTATAATGCTTCATGTCATGCACACCTATAGTTTTTGAGCTGCTCATCATCTTGTCTTCAAAGTTTCAATCGTTTAGCCCGAAAATTAAATTTCATAGGCAGATCATAAACTAAGTAAACTACACAATAATGCATCAGATCGATGTGAAACATGAGCCGAAAATAAGAGATAATTTAAACAGTACGACAGCTCACAGCTGGCTGTCCACTAACATAAATAAAAAGGGAGTACCTACCATCAGTGACCTTCGGCTGATAACCATCAGCGGATATTCTGGGAAGAAGTAACAGGTTGGCTTGTGATAACGATAACATTGCCATCAAATGCAGGACAGACAACACCTCGTACCAAGCATTGGCCATTACCGTTTCCTGAAAGATAGATAATGACACTAAAATTATCCGCTAGAACTATTAGAACAAACATATCACCAAGTAAACTAGCCGACCAACAAGTCTAACTGACAATACATAGTATCATTGAAGGTAGATTATTCACGTTTCAGGATACCCTCGTTCCCAAGAAACAATAGTGTTTCCTCACTTCTACTCTTCCTCTATGCTCCTCACATTCGACTCACTTTAACCATAGCAGTCAAATGGTGTACAATTTCACCAATGCATCTCCCAGACACTCCACAGCACACTAAATAGATACAAGGTCGGAATTTTACTCACGCCAAACCAACCTAAATAAAGCAAAACGAAGGTCGATAAAAGTGAATGGAGTGAACACGGTTTGTAGAACGTCTTGAAGAATTTAACGCAGAAATTTTACCTCTGCAGCATCTTCCTGATTCACCCAACAAAACTGTACCTTGTGTTGCAACGGACTTCCTGAAAATAAAGAAGACCGAAAATTCACACGACTTCCAAACAAAGATAATCAACCAAACAAACAATATCGTACCGTCTTTAACCAATCCAAGAAGAACAGGCAGGTAATCTTCCAGCGCCTGCTGAAGATCTGTCAATGTCGAACCTCCTACGGCAAAAAATAATCAACATCCACATTCACAATATCTCAAAACTCAACACTAATTTCACTTCACACTTGAGTCTTCTAAGAGACTGTCTCACGTTAAAATAACATGAGAAGGATCAATCATAACCACCTCAACATGAGAGGTCTCACAATAACATTAGTATGAGACCGTCACATACAAGTTTTTGTGATTCATATATTACTCGAATTTCATCAATTTTCTCAATAATCTATAGTCCTACATTCATCAATTCGGACTGTATAATCATAATACAATTCATTTCAACAGTTAATTAACCCCGTCTATATCACATCGTTACTCTTAAAGTAATATATACAAAATAGTAAAACCGTCTCACACCGTGAGAACTCCAGTAAATCAAAAAGGAAAATAACTAACAATTTAAAATTTATTGTAAGACCATCTCCAGATTTTTAAAATCATAGTGAAACTGTCTCACACCGTGAGAACTACACTAGATCAAGAGCTCCAGTAAATCAAACAACGCCAACAGAAATTTTATTGTAAGACCGTCTCACACGAGAATTAAACTAACCGTGCTGCGTACTCGATTTTCGTTTCGACCGAGTGACAGTCATCGCCTCATGACCAACCATAACCACAATTTGAGTCCTCAGCGCCGACAACCGGTCGACAGCGCACTTAGGCGCGCTGTCACCGATACACTGAGCGAAATCAACCGGTTTCGGAACCCGAAGCCCCGGAACATAAACCGACACTTCTCCGATACTGCTCGGCCGTCGTCGACCACCGCCGCCGCCGACGCCGCCGGAATCCTTCTGCGTCGAGACAAAACACCCCATTTTGGGCCGACTTTAACGCGCGCACCGCCGGGAGAAGGTGGCGCGTGGTGGTGGAGGTTTGATTGAGTGAAATTAGGGTTTGAAATTGGGGGAAATTGAGGAAATTAGGGTTTTGAAGAGGGATTTTGATTTGATTGGTTGAGTGAGTGAGTGATTGATTGATTGAAATGAAGGGATTATTGTTGTTGTTGTTGTTGTTGTTGTTGTTGTTGTTAGTTATTTGGTTGGGGAATTCCGTGACGAAGGG